>JAHHFK020005454.1:0-18213 GCA_024533555.2 Aedes koreicus | reverse complement strand
AATTTGAAACAGCACAAGAGAAAATTTTAACCAAACAAACTCTTTAGTTGGACAAGAACTTGGGCTTTCTTCTTGGTACTCTTGGTTCAGTTTCTCGTCGTTGCGGATGGCCATCTGCAGGTGACGTGGGATAATTCTTGTCTCGTTGTCACGGGCGGCATTTCCCGCCAACTCGTAGGCTTCAGCAGCCATGTTTCTCGCAGCGAGGTTGACGGGAGCATCGGCAACAATAGCCAACTCACCAACGCCTCCTGGACAACGACTGCTCGCCAGAGGTGCTGCTGGCTACGATCCAACTACAGATCCTACTTTGCACAGCTCCACGACCACCGAAAAACTTATTCAAAATGCGAAGGTGTACCCCTTATAGGACAATCGTGGCTGCCTAGGAGACGTTCGTTACTTAAATATGAAGTCTGTGCTAGGAAAGTACTGTGTATTTGGTAAATTTTAAGACATTTTCTTATATTTGCGATCATTTCAAAAATACAATGTAATAAATCAATTGATTTAAATATTAAAATCGCAGCGTAGAAAATGTTTCGATCGATTGGTGCAAACATTTTGTAAATCTATCGTGAAATGACTAAGTCATTAACGTTCAAAACCTATATATTTTTCGTGACGCTCCAATTTTTCACAATTCGAACGTGTACCCCAGTATTCAAAACATAGACGTCAAAACTCATTCCATAAACAAAACCATTAACATGCCAGTTATACTAAATTTTCCTTCATGCAGTGCACGCAGCATCCTTCGAAAGGGCGAACATGAAATTATTGCGACACCGAAAATGTCATGCCAATTTTCTTAAAATGTTTAGAATCAAACAAAAATTTTTAGGGTAGTTTTATACATATATTTACTTCCAAAATCAAAAAAAAAGTTAATCGATGGAGCCTTGAGTGTAAAATTGAACGCATTGTCGCTTGATGCCCTCCATCAAAGTCTTTACAGTGTCATCCGGTACCAGTTTCTCAGGGTTTTTTTTCCATTTTCTTAACATGTCCTTCTCGTCTTTGACTATCTTCTTGCTCTTCCGAAGTTCCCGCTTCATCATTGCCCAGTACTGCTCCACCGGGCGCAGCTCCGGACAGTTTGGCGGATTCATGTCCTTTGGAACAAAATGGACAGAATTGGCCTCATACCACTCCAGGACACATTTAGAATACCCTTTCCCTCTTTTTCCTTTTCTTTTTTCCCCCCTCTCCCCTTTTTTTTTTTCCCTCTCCCTCTTTTCTCCCCCCCCCTTTTTGTGGCATGATGCCAAATCTGGCCAAAATAGCGGAGCTTCGTCGTGCTGCTGCAAGAACGGCAAAAGGCGCTTCTCGAGGCACTCAGATTTGTAGATCTCGCCATTTACTGTGCCCTTTGTCACGAAAGGCTCACTCCTCAGTCCGCAAGAGCAGATGGCCTGCCAAATGAGATATTTGGAGGCGAACTTCGACATTTTCTTCTTCTTAAATTTGTCGTTCACATAGAACTTGCTCTTGCCGGTGAAAAACTCCAACCCCGGAATTTGCTTAAAATCGGCTTTTATATACGTTTCGTCGTCCATCACACAGCAGCCATGTTTTGTCAGCATCTTCTCATAGAGCTTCCGTGCCCGAGTTTTAGCCGTCGATTGTTGACGCTCATCGCGGTTTGGGAAGTTCTGTACCTTGTGTATGTAGTCTAGCTCTCTTCTTTGCATTCTGGACGTAGCTCTGCGACATGCCGATCTTTTTAGCCAAATCACGGCTTGAGACGTTGGGATTTGCTTTAATCATCCGCTTCACCTTTCCCTCCGTCTTTTTGTTCTCCGGTCCCGGTTTTCTTCCAGCTCCTTTGCCGTGGTCCAACGTCAACCGCTTCTGGAACCGCTTCAACACTCTGGAGACGGTTGAATGGTGAATGTTCAACATTTTTTCCCAACTGCCGGTGCGACAGGTCAGGAAATTCCAGGTGTTTGGAAAGAATTTGTTCTCTCGACTCGCGTTGGTTCACCTCCATTTTCGTTGAATCGAAAAACACGACTTCGAGTTTGACAGCATGTAAACAATACACGTCAATGAGAAAGTGTGCAAAATTTGGTTGATTTTTACCCAATGGTAAAAAAGTTATGCCCTGTTGAATGTGTCGCAATAATTTCGTGTTCGCCCTTTAAAAATAAGGAAACTTTTGTTATTTCTTTTGGGTTTTGTCTTCACTTCTAGTTTTCCTCACCATATACATTAAAAGGCCCGAATGTCGCCCCTAAGAATTCTTGCTTGGCAATTTACATGTCTTTTTGAAATCTAGTAACTACAGCATACGGCCTGGAGATGACTTCAGCACTTAGACGGCACTTTGCCCCGGATTATCATCTTCAGGAACCATTAGAAATCACTATGCAAAACTCGTGACATCTTGGATTGGGTATTAATTTGAGCTTCCATTTTACGATTGCATAACAAAACATCATCGCGGGAATATTGAAACTGAAATTTTGAAAAATACTACGGTCCAATACTAATTAATTCAACTAGTGCTCAAGCGGCCAACATATGCTAGTACTTCTAAGGTATTGGTCGTCGTAGAGGTGACGTTGGGAAAGGGTCTAGTTTTAACAACCAAGCTGCCATGCAGCTTCAGCTAGAGATCACAATTTTTGGTGCTTATACTCAAAATTTTAAAAAAACTGTACTATGACCATTGCATAAAAAGGTAAAACATGCAAATAAAATCGAAGCAATTTAAAATGTTTTTGCATGTGCATTGATCAACTCTATTCAGTTTATTTTTACGCGGTTTCATAGTCAAAGTGGAACGTATCCCCCGTGTAAAAAAAGTCCTTAATGTAAATACGTTTTTCTTTGGCTAGATTTTGCGGTGCGCATACCTTACACAACCCACGACGTTCATTTTAGAAGCTTGCTTGCGACTGTGACTAAATGAAAGCGACTCATCCTAGCAAAAAACGCTTTCGCGAAATATCATCTTCGAGTGAATGAAATTTTCCATGTTTCATTGAATTTGTCCTATCAAAAAACCTTTGATCATAACAAAAATGTGTGTTCTTTTCGATCTCTCCCCCAGCCCCACCTGACATCACCGTGGAGAAAACCTGGGTGCATGCGAGTGAAGGCTTCGACATCGATTTGGTGTGCACGGTACACGGCGATGTGAATTCCGAGGTAAGTGTTGTTTACATGATTTGAACGTTTTGAAAAAAAAAGCAATGTTAATGAACCCTCATCAACCTGCAAACACAATTGATATGGCTCATTTACTGCTCTCTACGTAAACTTTGTCAACATATTTCGCAGCAATTGTGTCTTGAAAGCTGTGAAAAGTATCGTTGCTCCGACGCTATATGATGTGATGATGAAACCTTTTATCAAGTTGTTGTCAACCTTTGCTTGAAGCTGAAATTGCTACCACTGAACCTCAATTTCGCTTAAAAGAAGGTTAGCAAAATAGTTTGAGCTTTTGGGCTAATGTATTTGTGAGTAGGTGTGGTAAAAAGTTGTATCCTTGTACGGCGAATGCATGGATCCCACTCTAGAGTAGGTGAATAAGTTATGTTTGGAAGTTACTGGTTTGAATAGACCTTCAGGTGACGACGACGACGTTCGAAGAGAAACTATAACGATGTCTTGAAAAAACTTTGTCTTTCTATTTCACCGCACTGTTTACGTATGATGAGCTGAACAAACTTCGCATTTTGGTTGATGTGACGGTAGTGGGAATACTAGAATCATGCGACAGGCCGTAGAGTGCTTAAAGGAATGACATAAACAGGAAATTTTTCATTCGTGGAACATGTTTTCGGAACTGAAGAATACTTTATAAATAAAGCGGTAGATATTAAAACGTATCAATGAAATAATCTTTTTCTAAATATTCATACAGATTGGTTGTTCGACAAATTGTCAAATTGACGAAATGTGCAAGTTACTAAAGAGACTTGTTTTTTTTTTCTATTGCATTTGTTTAATAATTAGTTTATCAGAGTGCCTTCCAGCCACTTGCCCTGGATGGCCTGAATCGCTAAACATACTGTCATTTCCTTTAAAAAAAGCATACGAGTAATTCATTAAATCCAATAACCTCCACACTTTTACAGGCTTGGAAAAAAAAATTCATTGTTTTAAGGAAACATTTTTTCCTCACATCGCATTACATTCTGTTTAAGACTCATTTAACATGTTCACGACAACTTCATAGTTCCTAATAACGTTCCGATATTTGTATTGCAAATTCAATATTTTAATGAAATGACAAAGGGCAGCTTCATAAATAAATTGAAGCTATGTTTACTCACGAACATCTAAATCTTCAGATTTCGATGAAAAAATAAAAGCAGCCAGTTCAGGATGAACTTTTCCTGAATGCTCAAATAAGAACTTCCTCACTCGGTGTTAGTCTGTGTCATACATTAATTAAAAACTTTGTCCCAGTGGCAAAGGAGCGGGCCGAGGTCCCATCAGCGGACCAAGTGCGGGATGAGGGGGATGAACTCGAAACTTTGCGAGTCGCACAAATTTATTTAACTCGATGCAATGCGTTAAGCTGGAAGCTTCAACAGAGGAGTTTGTTTCAAGGTACCGATGCGTGTACTCTCATCTTTCAATCTGATGAATATCCAACTTGTACAGTTTTTTTTTTGCGTCGACTACAAAAATTAACTAGATACCGGAATTTTACTTTGCGGAATAGTTAGTGGAATGTTTGCACCTTGGTGGGGACGTTGATTATGCACAGGTCAAAGGTTTAAAAAAGTAAATTGAAAGTTCGGAGGAAAAAGCGGAGAACGACAGTACCTACTTGAATAGTATAGCTCTAGATGCTTAAAAAGTATAAAAAAAAGATATGCAAAGTGAAACTAGACACAGAACGGTGCGGAGATTTTAAATTAAAATATAATTTGATTGTCATTTAATATTATCCATTGTGGGAATTTCGTGAGCCGTGTAAGAGAAATGGAAGTGAGTTCAAATCTGCGTCAGATTTTTTCAATGGAAGATGATGAGTTGAGTGGTAATAAAAAAACTAGAACCTGAAATAATTTTCTTTGTTGGCGTAGTCGTGGTTTTTGAAACTTTTTTTTGCCAATTAAAACTTGAGTTTCATGCACTGCTGATTTTCAATGAATTTGCTCTAGCAGCCACCCATATAGCTTGTGGAAAACTTAAGGTCAAAAAAAGGGAAAGGGTGGTGTTTAAATCAATATCCACATGGACATTGAGAAGAGAAATCTAAAAAAAAAAAACTATCACCTGATTCCGGTTTATGAGATCAAAACTGATGACTATTTTTTTATTCAACCTATAAATAACTTGTCCTGTAGTTTGTATTTCTTTAAAACTTTTTACTTTCTTGACCAATCAGACTAAGGCCAGGGTAGCCCTTGCTGTATACAGAAGCTGTCTTCATTCTATTAGGTCCATTACTGCACCTCTCCAGCCTCGCTGTCTACGAAGAGTACACAGTTTGCCTTCTTCTTCATCGATCCCCTTGCCAGAACATTCTAACGACATGCCCAGCCCATCGTAGTGGACCATTTAAGCGGTGTGTCTCCGAAACTGATGCAATTCGTGGTTCATTCGCCTCCAGGCATTGTCGAAATACAGAGAGCAGTGCAAATTAGACAAGTGCTTCACCCAATTTCAGGTGTGCGTCTCCTGTTTCAGAAGAGCGCACAAAACGAACGTGTGAGAGATTTTGTAGCAGCATGAGAGACAGAAAGCCGCACATGCATCACTTTGCTTTACACTGTGCCTTGGCTCATGCTTTGGTTAACGGTATCAACATGATTTTTTTTTATTTTAGTAACAAAAAGGCATTGTAGGGGTTCATAGAGGGAAAATTTTATAGAAATCTTAATCCACAAACTAAAGGGTGATACGGTCAAAATTTGGTCAAGGGAAAACGCGTGTAAATCGGTGAAATCGTTTATTTAAAAAATCAAATTAAATTTCTTTTTCAAGTTCAATTAGTATAAAATTCAGGAAAAATATTCAGTTAGGCTTCCGCTTTTCCAAATCCGAATTGCCGGGCCTTACGCTTGACCCCTGCCATCAGATTTTGTACAGCCACCTTGTCCACCTTCTTCGCCGCAGAAAGCCAGTTTGCCTTGAACTGCTGCTCGTCCTTAGCAGTTTTTTTGGTCTTCTTTAGGTTCCGCTTGACAATAGCCCAGTATTTCTCAATTGGGCGGAGCTCTGGCGTGTTGGGAGGGTTTTTGTCCTTGGGAACCACCGGCACATTGTTGGCGGCGTACCACTCCATGGCCTTTTTACCGTAATGGCAAGATGCCAAATCCGGCCAAAACAGTACGGAACAACCGTGTTTCTTCAGGAAAGGCAGCAGACGTTTATTAAAACACTCTTTCACGTAAATTTCTTGGTTGACAGTCCCGGAAGCTATGAAAATGCTGCTTTTCAAGCCACAGGTACAGATGGCTTGCCAAACCAGATATTTCTTTGCGAACTTTGACAGTTTCGTGTGCTTGAAAATATCTGCTACCTTTCCCCTTCCTTTTGCCGTATAAAACTCCTGTCCCGGAAGCTGCTTGTAGTCGGCTTTGACGTAGGTTTCGTCGTCCATTACCACGCAGTCAAACTTCGTCAGCATCGTCGTGTACAGCCTCCGGGATCGCGCTTTGGCCGTCGTATTTTGTTTATCATCGCGATTTGGAGTCACTACCTTCTTGTAAGTCGATAGTCCGGCTCGTTTTTTGGCTCGATGCACGGTTGTAGACGATACACCCAGCTTATTTGCGGCATCTCGGAGAGATAGGTTAGGGTTTCGCTTGAAACTACCGGCAACTCTCTTTGTCGTCTCAGCGGCTTCCGGTTTTCGATTTTCCCCCGATCCAGACTTCCTGGCTGTCGACAAACGTTCCCCAAACACTTTAATTACATTTGTAACGGTTGATTTGGCAACTTTTAGCGATTTTGCCAACTTTGCGTGCGAGTAGCTCGGATTTTCGCGATGCGCGAGCTAAATTTTGATACGCTGCTCTTCTTGCTTGGACGGCATTTTGACAACTGAAGAGTGAATTCCAAAATCAAAATAGGAGCAACATTCTACACACACACACACCTTCAAAATGAGGGGTGTTAAGGTTTTTTAAATGCAAAATTGAAAGAAATACGTCAAGTGGATATTGACCAAATTTTGACCGTATCGCCCTTTAGTCGGGCCGTTTGAAAATTACGAAATACTTTCTCGCACTTCAAAATGATTTTGTATCGAAAATCTAGGACTTATTTATACACCCTTTTGCTCTGCCAGACCCTGCTTCGCATATCGTTTCATGACTCATGGATGATTATTTTCATTGTTACTCATGGATGGTACATGAAATTGTCAGTTTGTCAGTGGTCTAATAAAATGCTCGATTCTACGTACATAACTGGGCCCTGTAGTTTATTGCACAAAAAATAATAAAAACATGTAAAGCAAACACAAATTTGTGCTGGTAAAATCTAGAGTGCCACCGTGCCTGTTATTCGTATTTGTGTTTGCACAGAGACGACAAGGGAGAGTGCAATCGTTAATGCCCAAAGAGACGAGAGATTTTCCCGTGAAATTCAACCAGTTTCTAAGCACTATGTACGCAAATGCCTATTTTTTGAGAGGCACAATACCAAATATACTGAAAAACAAATTGAACCTCTCAAGCTTTCCAGAAAAGTCACGCAATTACTTCCTATCCTAGCAGAACTGCCATCATTGCCATTAAAATTTCCACCACCACTAATCACCCGTTCCATTTTGCTCTACCTCATCCATTCGCAGATGCTGTGGTATCAAAACTCTTTCCTGTTGGACCCCACCGATCGCCGGTCCATGTACTCCAAGGGCGACAAATACACGCTGAACATTCGCAACTTTCAGCAGTCCGACTTTGGAAACTATAGGTAAGTAAGAGGCCCTCTCGGCATCCACGGGAAGTACTTTCTTTCACCTTTAGCAGCAGAATAAGCATCATTACCTCATCAACATCGGTGCTATCCAGACTGGCACTTTGAAATTGCAAATATTTACTTACGTAAGACTGTTTTTCACGGTGCTTACGCCCGCACAGCAGTCAGTGAAAGCAATTACGATCGACTCAAACAGGACGCTGCAGTTGACGGGCGACTGTGACGTAGATTAAGATGATGGAAATGATGCCGAAGAGATGGGGCCGAAAGGCACGTGTTCGACCATTGGACTATTTTTTTTCACTTTGTTGAAATTTAGAACGATAGCGTGGTGCGAGATGACAAACTGGAGAAAATTTAATTTTCATTTTGTTCAGGTATTTTTGTCCGTTTGTCTTACTCGAAGGGCAAATTGTCTGGGAATGTTTCATTTTCGGTTTGTTAGAGGGATGGAAATTGTGCTGTTCGCCAACTCATTCCTGGCATTACATTAAACAAATGGGTTGCATTCTTGATGAGAACAGCCATTTCTGTTGAAATTCAAATGAGACTGAGTTGATCAGTACCTTTTTTCATACCTATTATTCATTTAACTACGAACAGCGTCTTTGTCTCCCATTTTATTGCCTTAAAATATATGATTTAAAACGGAACTTCGAAATCCTTTGTGTCTTTAACATTGAGCAAAAAACTTTTCCAATAATTGTTTCCATTCACACGGTAGATGGAAATGAGTTTTCAAAAAACAATCTGAACAATCGATTTGCCCGCCTTTCGGAAAACTTTCTCGTTCCTTCGTTCGTTTTGCCCAGGTTCGTTTCGGCTGTTGCAGCTACTATAATTGACTGACGCTTCTCGTTTCCTCTTGCAAAATCATACGCGCTGATTCATTTGCTTTCCATCAAGCTTCTCCTGCCAAAGATAAACTTCTTCGAATAGTTTTAGCAAAGAGCAAACCTACATGCAGACGTCTTCGAACCGAACCTAAACCAAGTGTCCTCTTCAGGGCAATGCGTCAAATGGAATTCCCACATCCACAATTTATGCGACTCTAGGACCCACTAAAGTACCGGCTTCAGTCACCCACTCATTATCATCGCCATCGCCGGCATTCTCCGCATCCGAAAAGACAGGCGGAAAAGGTTCTCGAAAATGCTCCATCTTCGTCGGCGTCATTAAAAGTTTTCCTCCAGAGCCCGGGAAAAGTTTGTTGTGAAATCTGAACCGCAGGGAAAATTAGTGTTGGCTTTCTTGAAGTTGCTGCAAAATGATGAGTGCCTGCCTGCCTGTCGTGGAACCGTACAGATTTGTTCTTATCGACCGCTTAGGTGGCAGGGAAGTGGGGAAGGAGGAAATGCGTTTTACGGTGAGTTGTTGAAGCTCAATTGATCATCGGCGGAGTAAGGACTTAATGGGTGGGGCATTGAGCGGGGCGAAATTTGAATATGTTTACATATTGTTTTCAATTATGCTTACCGCGCTCATACTCCCTCCAGGTATTCAGAATATCTTTCTGGATCTAACTAAAAACACAATTGGATCCACTGAGCTTCTGAAAACTTTTTTCAGTAATTCACTTAATACCATATACCACGGTACATCACGATTTTATTAACACGAAACTAAGCTCATACCAAATACCAATTTCTCTAAAATGACTAACTTATTTGCAATATTTATGAACATTAGCATCAGACAAAAGGGTATTTCCGTAACATATTGGGAAGAAATATTTGTGATACTATTTGTGACAGAGTTGTGTTACTTGGGTGGAGCATTTAAGTGCAATATGCTTATAATCGAGGTAAATCTGTGCTAGTTCATTCAAGATCCATTGATACAATATTTGGAAATTAATTTTATTAGCAGAATATAAGCATAATTATGAAGAAGTTTGATTCAATAAAAAAAACTATCCGGTTTCAAAACCGGAGGCTTTCAGTGAAATGTTTTCCAGCTTTCCACATCTTACAGATTCTCTTTTCCTCCCATATTGCTGCTAATTGCAATTCAAACTGACAATCATCGGCAAACTAAATCGCCCACCCGTCATGATTACAACAAACGCTACCTAAAAACTTCAATTTCTCAAATAAAACCCTTGATATATTTTTAAAATGATGATTTAATCATACTTTATATAAAAAAAACATTATCTGGAAAGTTATAACAAAAAAAAAATCGATTTTACGAAACTACTTGTTGTTGAATTATGGAGAGTATGAGCTGTTTAGTGGAATACCTGTAACTAGAAAATAAGAAGAATGATTAGTAATCTCCATTTTATTCCAACTACCTTTATTGCTTATCTTGACAGATACGCGTATTTCGTCTACAATGTGCAGACTTCTTCAGTGTCGTGTACTAATGACTCGGGATGACTCGAGTCGAGTATTAGTACACGGCACTGAAGAAGTCTACACATTGTAGACGAAATACGAGTATCTGTCAAGATAAGCAATAAAGGTAGTTGGAATTAAATGGAAATTACTAATCATTCTTCTTATTTTCTAGTTATTTGTTGTTGAAATTAGCATAATAAGGTGTGACATAAGAAAAGTTCCCATTCATAAAAACCTTGTAAATCTTTCGCATGTTCTTCAGGAGATCCCTAGATTTGTTGAGTTTTGAAATTTGGATCTAGAACATTTTATTTGTTGTGCTTTTGTAATTTTTTCACGTTGTTTTTATATAATTTTCGTTGAAACCATGGAAAACGAAGTTCTGTCTTTATCAATTGCTTTAAGTATCCGCAAACTGGTGGAAATGGATGCATGCGGAAAATTGATGCATGTGGAAAATTGATGCATGTGGAAAATGAAGAATCGCAGCGGGTTATCGCAGGAAAGTACGATACCAACAAGCAGCTGTCGGAAAAATTTGGTTGAAGTACAAAACGTGTGGATCAGTGATAGATATCCCCTGTAGAGGCAGGAAACGAAAAACGGATACCACAATGGACACCCATTAGAGCCCATAGAGTACTGGAAGAAGATTCTGTGGACTGATGAGTTAAAATTTGAACTCTTCAGTCAGAAAAGGCTTGCCCATGTATGGCGCAGACCAGAAGAGGAGCTTCAAGAAGGACACATTCAAGGTACGGTGAAGCATGGGGGAGGTAATGTTATGGTTTGGGGATGTTCTGATTGGGCTGAGGTGGGAGCTCTTGTGAAAATCGATGGGATTATGACTGCAGACTCCTACATCAACATTCTGCGAGAAAATTAAGAAGGATACAGCCAAGAAAACTCATCGGGCCTAAGAGATTGGCCTCCACAAACCCCGGATTTGAACCCCATCGAGAATATGTGGGCCATTCTCGATGCCCACGTTGATAAAACCGGAGTTACAAACAAAAACCACTATTTCGAAGCCCTTGAGAGAGCCTGGCAGGACCTTGATCCGCCAGCACCTAAAAAACCTTGTTGAGAGTATGCCGAAACGTATGCAAATGGTTCTAAAGGCGAAAGGAGGACACTTAAATTACTGAACACCTTGATAACGCGTAGGATTGATCTTCGATAGGGAAGTCAAAGAAGTGGGCTTTTTTTTACGTAGGACTAGTACGTCTTTGTTTTCTATAAGGAGTGTATCGAATATAAGCTATCCACATACATTTGCGTTGTACGCATGTATTTGTGATGGTTTTTCATGCTCTGAACACTGCATGCTGTGCGTTTGACTGTCAGCTTTCTTTTGTTTACTTGTTTGTGCGGTTAAAATTCTGCGTTTTCAAAATGTCGCATATTGAAAAGGAAGTGTAAATTAAGGTTCACATGGCTAAGTGAGAAGGGTATTACTATGCAAAAATTGGCGAAGCGGTTTGGAATTCATCATGCGAGTGTTAAAACCATCATTAATAAGTTTGGGGAACACTATTCTTTGGATGAGCTACCAGGAAGAGGCAGAAAACCCGAAACTGGAGCAGAAAGTGGTATCTCTAATAATGAAGAACAAATCAATGTCAATACGTGATTTGGCCAAAAAAGCAGGAACGAGTGTCGGAATGATCCAGCGTATCAAGAGGCGAAACCACCTGAAGACCTACAAGAAGCATGAAAACTCGAAACAAAAAAAAAATCGCATTGTGACTGTCACGAAAAGTGGTCAGGTTTTGAGCATTAATATCTCAAGAGATTTTCAAAAATTTTACACCCCCCACACACACACACACACCCACACCCACCCACACACACACACACACCCACCCACCCACCCACACCCCCCCCCCCCCCCCCCCCCCCCCCCCCCCCCCCCCCCCCCCCCCCCCCCCCCCCCCCCCCCCCCCCCCCCCCCCCCCCCCCCCCCCCCCCCCCCCCCCCCCCCCCCCCCCCCCCCAAACACCGTCTTCGGAAAATGTGTTATCCATCAATTCTTCTATCTGAAAAATAATAATTGACGACCTAGAACATCTTGAATATGAAGACGTTCAGAGAGAAAAAAAAAATGCCTTATTAATAGAGTAAAGCGTTGTTTTAGAATACTGTTCATATGCATACGTATTGTTTAATTCTCGTTGATAAACTTTAAATATTTTTGTATCTTTCTAGGATATTCTAGGTCATTCTAAATTTACTTGAGTTCAGAACTTTTGTTCTACAGTTGTAACAGTAGCTTAAAGGGCTATATAAGATTATGATATTTATTCAAACACATTGACTGAAGCTTTTGGAAGATCAACAGTCATTATTTGATAATTTTGTGATGTTCTAGGTCACTAAAACTTAAGATGTACAGTAGTAACTAAAGCTTTATCGGCTGTAAAAGTTACGCTATGTATTTAACCATAATCAGTGAATATTTTCGAACTTTAAAAAAAAACATCATGAGATGAACGGGATGATCTAGGTTCCAAACTGTCTTTGATTTCAGAACATAAGATCTACAGTTGTAACAGTATAGACTGTTCCAGAAAGTATAAGCACACTTTCAAAATAACAAAAAAGTCATGTTTTTTTAATTTTAATAATTTTATTTGGCAAATCATATTTGTATTTGTGTTTTATATGATACTTTACCCTCGTTAAATCAACATATTTCATCATAGCCAAGACTCCTAATTTTTCCTCGAACATGACCCATTAGCTTCTGCACAGTGGTACTTCCCACCATTTTGACCACTTTTGGCCAATCTTTTTTAAATTTTTGGATGTCGTCCGCTGGTTTTATGAATTTTCGGAGCTTTGCTTTGGTTAAAGCCCAAAAAGTCTCGCTTGGCCGTGCCCCCGGGTAGTTCGGCGGATTCATGTCTTTCGGCATGAAACATACATTTTGACTTTTGTACCATTCTAAAGTGTCCTTTGCGTAATGACATGACGCCAAATCAGGCCAAACCACTACTTGACGTATTTCTGATTGTTCATCGTCTCCGTTGTGATGTACGGACTAGATGATTTACCACACTCGCATATTGCCTGCCAAAACATAACCTTCTTATAAATTTTTCGGTAGAAATTGCCTTCTCCGTTTCGGGGATGTCTTTGTCTTCGCTTACAGTTGAGAATTGTGGTCCAAAATTTCTACACAATAATGAATCGTAGAGTTTGCGGGCCCGTGGTTTCACGGACGCGGTCTGTTTTGGGTTCTTTTTGGGTTATTTCTGCTTTCGGTATGTTTTTAGTTCAAGTCTTTCTTTGGCACGCATAACGTTACTCGACGTGGTCCCTAGTTTTTTCGCAACATCCCGAACGGAAGTCGCTGGTTTTCGCTTGTGGGCATCCCTGATCTTTTTATCGATATCCGGACTAACAGGACCGGATTTTCGACAACTCTTCGGCGCATCTTCAAACGTACACTGTTCTCTATATTTTCGAATCGCAGATTGTACCGCTCCGACGCTTACACCCTCTTCCTTGGCCAATTTTCTCAAGGAGAGTTCGCTCACAGTGCACCATTTGTGTATGATACTTTTTCGTTGTTCCGGAGTAAGACCGCGCATTTTGATAGGTAACACAAAACCTACGTCATCATTTCGAACATTTTGTCAATGCTAGTAATTTATTCTTTTTTTCAGTTTTTTATGAATGAAACGTAAAATGAACATAATTAATGTAATCCTACAATATCTCGATGTTTTTATTCATTTAACCACCCAGAAGTTAATAGAATTATTCGGTGGGTCCTTTATTTTGACAATGACTGTATCTACATTTTCATCACAATTTAGTTGAGTTCACGTGAGGTGTTGATCTGCTTTGTTCCGGTCTTCAATCTACATGTGTAAACAATATGATTTATATCATAAAATTTTGAGGAAAATAACAAGTCATGTTCCATCTTGAAAACACAAGATAACAATCGCAAAAGAATCATACTCGAGATTAACAGCCCATGAAATATACAATGATCAAATAGAATGCCAATAAACATCTGACTCCCGAGGTAGATTGTATGATTTTTTGCTAATATGTAACAAATAAGCTTGTTGTCATTTTGATAATGGGATGGAGCCTGTAAAACATAATTTAACTTTGATAATTATCATGGAAAAAAATATTCCCTCCCCTCGGATGTGTGATCTGGTCGCGATGGCTGGGCCTACGCCATTAGATAGTAACGAAAGACATATCCTGTCGTGGTGTTATCAAATGTTGACTAGTTTTATTTAATGTCGCGTCACATATCTGCACTGAAATTTTATTTTCGTAAATTATCTTAGATCAACCACGGATTCAATAACAGCTCTTTCCAAAAAATATAAGATCGAATCCCATGTCAGAAACATTGAAAAACGCTAGACAGCCCAACGTGGTTGCGCTCTTTTTTCTCAATTGTAATTCGAGTCGATAAAGCAGATCTGTCAGTAATCCATGCAACCACCAGTGAGACGTTTCTTTTAAATTTGTAACAAAATATTCGTAGTACGAAGGTATAGTTTTCGTGCGATGCGTGAAATGTGGCAACAAATGCTTCGTGCTTTTGACAGTTGTGCGTGTTGCATTAATTACGAAGGTCGTTTCATAAAAAGTCCAAATCAGTTTCGTTGCAGAAAACAACGAATAGATTCATTAGTCCTACCATCGATTTCGTAATATAAACTTAAATTAATTTTCAGGTTGGCATTGATACAAAGGACGTTCTGTCTTGGAGCCTTGAATGGAATTGACTGGAACACCTTTCCTGTGCGTTTCATAAGATTGCGAGCCGTACCCTAGCAAAGGAAAATAACAAGCTGATATCATATAAGTAATAAGTTCTGTTATCCCAGTTATCGTTTAGATTTCCGCTGTTATCGCCTAACAAATTTAGTTATCACCATTGGCAAATTTTGTTATCATATGTTATCATTTTGAACACACTATCTTTTATGAACGTTATAAGTTGAATTGTAAAACTATAAATATTTTCAGCATGTTTGAACAAGAAATTTTGCTTTTAATCAAATTTTTTTTTCAGTTATTAGCCACACTTCGAAAAAATCATGTAACATTACGTCTCCTGAGACCGACACATGCAAGCGGCTTGAATGACTTATAATTGTGTCTGAAAGTATTTTTACATGGCGCAAAATAAAGCACATTTGTAATTTTACTCGTTCACATTCGTTGACATGTAAAATTATAATAGCACGTATATTTCAGTAACCTATGTAATGGTACCTTTAATGGCAAGAGCATTACTTTTCAGAATGAACAAAACCCTCTTTTTGAAATAAACAAATGTTAACAAAACATATGAAATGACTTATCAAACCAAATGTAATGAATGACATCTAGGAGCCGATATTAAAGCTTATTTAGAAAAAAAAAATAACATTGAAGAGTAAAATTGTGTTGATCACAAGCTGCTTTACGTTTGCCAACGTGAGTTCTCAATCATGAAAATATTTTAATCATATATATTTCCTTAATTTACTCATTAATTTTCTACTTAATCATATTTTAAGTATTTTGAACCAATTAAAACTCAAAGCATACACAATTATACAGTTTGCTCGCAGTTCCACCTTAGTTAGACATCACGACAAAAGGTATAATAGGTGGACGCAGTAGGTTTTGATCCCCCAACAAATAAAATTCAGACAAACGAAACAGTTTTTATTACTCTCTGCATTGCATATGTACATTTCAAATCCACAACTTATAATGAATTTCTAAAAGACACTGATTGAAATCGAATATTAAAAAGATAATTTAAGATAGATAATAATAATGATCTTTTGGTGTAAAAAACTAGACATTTAATTTTATTTTTGCTTACTTGGCTATTTTTTTCTGACAGCATGAATGTTCTTGTTTTTCTAATGAAATCAAATGTACCGTTATCTTAAAACTATATAATAAGTTTCTGGCTACATGTTACCAGCTGTGTTTTATGCATCGTAATAAAGGATCAAAAATACTACTTTCAAATACGAGAATAGTTTGCAATAGCTTCGATTACACGTTTAACAATTCTTTGTTGCTGTCCTTAACGTGTAGCGTTGGACTTTGACCCGATGACTGGTAAGATTTTAAAGAAATATTGTTGGACAAATTCCAGAAACTTCGAAATGTCCTTCATATACATAAAGTTGTGAACATAATGAATGCTCATCAAGTCTGCAATAGCGGTAACCACATTTGTTGTTCCCTCGTTTAGTCGTACTTGCTCAGCATAAACGTAATACATCCGTTCGTTGTTTCCGAAATCTAAAAAAATAAAAATATTGTAGATAAGAAACATGTATTGTAAAGTATCGATCCGTTTATGTGTATGTGTTGTCATAAGATTGATGAATGAAACCGACAAAGCTAAACAAAAAAATCTGTGTACTCGAACCTTATTCGTTCTTAAAACCATCAAAATGACAAACCTGAAATATGTGCTTGTTAATTTTTGTTCAAAACCTTTACTTTTACTTCTACAAGTTTTTGCTTGTTTTACTTCAAAACTACAGTCATGTCTTTTACTATACGGTGGGTGACGCACCCGGATTTATCAGCAATCTTATAGCAACTTTGAGTGAGTTTTGGAACATATCAATTTTATTACTCTTACGACAAACAAAAATTTAGCTCTATTGGATGAATAGCGGGTGAAATCAGGATGGGTGGATGGTAGTAGTAGACTCGATTGAATGTAGTTTTAACTTACCTATGGCGACCAGAACAGGACCAGTACAATCGATAGCTATAGCATCAATCTTCGTACCAATCTGAAACGTATATTGAGAAGAGTTATCATTCCCCTGAAGTTATTTCGTAATGGTATTAAAAATATATATACTTGCCTCTTTCGGAATGATCACTTTCTCTATTTGATCTCCTAACAAGTTGCACAAAAACCCGAAAATGCTATAGTCTGGAGCTGAGTCCTCCAAAGCGCCGATCTTTCGACTAGTCTTCGAAAAATCAATAATTTTGGAACGCTTAGCAGAAAAGTATTGCTCCAAGGAATCCCCTGATACTCCCGTGGCGCGCTCGAAATGATACTTCAAAAGAATACTCCTTCTTAGTATCGGAAGATTCCCCAAAATTTCTTTCAAGGGTATTTTCTCATCCAATCGGTAACGAACGTATGACTGGGAAGCTTGGAGAAATTCAGGTGTTAATAGTCCTGGTTCATCTCGTAAGAGTTTCGACATAATGTCTTTGGTGCATTGGTTATTTGTCTCTTCCCAATACTCTTTAATCGTACCTGCACGCACATTTCGATTTCTACGAATAACCATTACATCTGCTCTTGGAACATATGATTCTTTAAATCGGTTAAGATATGAATTTCGATTTATCATTTTATGTTTCAGCCACACATGACCAGTTTCAGATCCGAACCCATCATCATCCACAAAGTTAAGGCACGGAAACATGTTGAGAACTTGTTTCGCTACTACATCTAAGATATCTGCTCGAATTTGTGTGTCAATTGACCGTAATTGATCAACTACTGAATTGACAAGCCCAGTTATTTCAGGTTTTGTAAGCTGAAGATTTCTAGACACGCATTGAGTAGGATTTGAGTTACGGATATTATCGCTGAGTTTACTCCAGTTCACTTGAAAAGAATCGAACTTCATTTCACATGAAGCATGTTTTTTGGAGCTCAACGAAATTTTAACTTCGTCTCGTGGCCTTTTCTCAGTATTGTTTGGGTTCCAATTCTCGTCATGTTCTGTTGTCTCTTCCACATGTTCCTCGTGAGCTGCAGTATGTCTATCCGGTTTCGTTTTTTTATTGTTTGTGCGGTCATCTTGTGAATCGATTGCTTGCTCCAATATGGACACTGTTATTCCTTGTGACGGCAGCAGTTGTTGATTCGGTGTTTTACTGCAGCTTGGAAGAACGGAAACAATCGTTGGAGATGCTTGCATTTCCTGAAGACATAGTGAATCTTGTA
>JAHHFK020005453.1:0-35623 GCA_024533555.2 Aedes koreicus | reverse complement strand
TGCTAAATGCAGACTCGGCTAGCGCCTAACTGGGCTAGGACAAAGTTTTCCATTTGGCAGCCAGTGTCAAAAAGCCGAACACGGATTGCCCTTAATTGCATCCCTCTAATTAAACTTCCATTTCACATAATGGAGTTGAATTGGTGGCAATAAATGAGACAAACGAGGCTTTTTTATGCGAACGCTGGTACCTGATCGACCACGTGCTCTCAATCAGGTGGAGGTTGATCCATTGATTTCGAAACCCACGTTCGTTTGCAAATGTGATAATTTCTGTACCAATCTATCATTCATGAAGAAACCTCGTATCTTGGCCGTCGTGTTTGAATGATTACAGCTCGAGCCTCCTGAGACCTCTACCTAAAAGATGAAAAACATGTCGTTTTCCCCCATGTAGATCAACCTTGAAGGATCAGATGTTCCCGGCTCATCCTCTCCAGAGCCATGCCATGACATCATTATTACCATCGTTATCTCCTTTCCCTCCATGGCAACGACGACGACGCATCGCGTGGCAGACCTTCTTATTCGGTGCTCTTCCTGCATCGGGCAGGGAGGGTGAAAAATAGATGACACTCTGTCAGACGGTGAAAAATTGTTCCGATGTTGTGTTGTGTCTACCTAATGGCCTCCGTAAACAAACCGAGCCTGGAGGCGGTGATCCTTGGTCACATCTCAGTCACATCTTCCGCCCATTGCCAGAAGGCAACATTTTATTTTTATTTCCTTCAATCTGATTTGCATATTATTATTCGTGGCTTCACACCAGTCATAAAAAATACAAAGTGGCACCTCCAACCCTGTTGAACTTGTTCAATATTTTATTTGTTTTGTTCGTAAACTCGGTATGGAATCACGATTCCAACCTCTGAAACAACAAAGGCAGCCTAGGATGACGGTGATAAAATTGCTCCAGCATCTTACACCACACCAAGTCTAAACTTTCTTACTTCAGCAGAATTTGGAATAAGAGGGGAAAAACATCATTGTTAGATCGTTGGAAGTGATTTTCAATCAGAATTTTAATAGAAAATGCACATGTGACTTTCCCTACACACCACAATCGTCAACATCTTTGATTCAGTGCATAAACCGTGGCACTTGGTTGTCTCAACTGTTTGTTTCCTATTGTTGTGGGGCCTCGGTTGAAGGAAGCAGCAATAAGATTGTAAATTCAGCCCTTTCAATACGAGATACGTTGCAATCGGGAACGCAGATGGTGCCCGTTGTTGTCGTTTTATTTTGTGAGGGAAGTTTAATGTGATTCAATGAGACTTGAAAAAAGTTTTTGCAATAATACTGAGCGCATCTTTCTCACATCAGAATTTTCGATTATTACTGGAAGGTGCGATTGAAAACAGCACCCGGCACAACTAAATTTCAAACTTACATACTTTGGTAAGTAATTTTAGTTCAACTTTGAAAGCAATGTTGCTGTGCGAAAATCGATCTCATGTAAAAATTTACAGGAAATATCGTGAAAATACTTGATTAATTGGAAATAGTGATCGCAGCAAGCCATGCTTTGAAATTGACGTGTTTTGTTTTTGCTGCGTCGTTTTCGCGAGAGAAAAAAATCAACAAAGAATTCGTATTTCAACTTGTACAGTGATATCATAAAATCACCGCGTGCTTTGTGTAAGACGTGGTGAATGTAATCGATTCCGTCTCAAAATGTGTGATGGTCGGTAGTATTTCCTCGTTTTTGTTTGTTTTTTGAGCTTCGCCCCCGCACCCGGAGGAGGAGTTGTATCAGCTTAGTTTTATTTGTAAGGGCTAGTATTGTGCCACCCGTACAGAAATGACTAAACAAGAGTATTTTTTCGCATTGTCGCCAGAGAATTGATGATTATTAGCAGTTTTGAATTCGATATAGAGTCGCCTCATAGTGTGGAAGGCAGAGTAAAAAAAAAGAAAACCACAAAAAACAACCCTTGTGCACCAACAAGAAGCACCACCCACCCCCGTTATTTAGATCACTGTTCAAACAAAAGCTCAGTTTTTTTTTTTTTTTTTCCCCCTGTTTTGTTTCCCAATTAATTTTTTTCTGAGCAGTTCCACGCCAAATCAGTAAATGACAAAACTTTAGTATTTTAGATTTTGCCGAAACTTTGCAAACGTGTTCGGAATAACAGTATAAGTGTTTTGGCATGAGTAACGGTCATTTTGATACGAGAGTAACTTTTGAGAAGGGCTTATGTGTTTTTGGTAGAACAATTTTAGTAAAACAGTAAATCGGTACCACGGTTAAAGTCAGTCAAAAGAGCAGCTTTGAAAAGATTTACGAAGTATCGCACGCTCCCTCTGAAACTTCACTATGTGCGACTAAATCACATGTACCAACGAGTCAGTCACCATTACTTTTTACATTTTCAAAGCGGCATTCAGCGCAAACTCAAACTGCACCCGAAGTCCTTCTGGAACTACGTGAACGAGCAACGTAGGGAGTCTGGAATTCAATGGAGAAGTTGCTGCCAGTCCTCAAGATAAATGCCGCCTGTTTTCCGACAAGTTTTCCAGGGTATTCACAGATGAGCTATTGAGTAACAACGATGTTATCCTGGCAGCTATGAATGTTCCTGTAATCGGTCAGACGCTCGGTGCAATTCATGTCAACGTGGAGATGATATCCAAGGCCGCGATTTCACTCATGCCGTCCTTCAACCCTGGACCTGATGGTGTTCCATCCGCGTTTTTGAAGATGTATATCACTCGATTATTAATTCCCCTTCATCGTCTATTCTGCATGTCCCTCTCCAGCGGCATATTTCCATCCTGCTGGAAGTTTGCGCACATGTTTCTTGTCCATAAAAAGGGAAGCAAACGAGCCGTGGATAACTATCGAGGTATTACATCGTTAAGTGCTGTATCGAAGCTTTTCGAGCTAGTTATTAAAGGGCGAACACGAAATTATTGCGACACCGAAAATGTCATGCCAATTTTCTTATAATGTTTAGAATCAAACCAAAATTTTAGGGTAGTTTTATACATATATTTACTTCAAAAATCAAAATAAAAATTAATCGATGGAGCCTTGAGTGTAAAATTGAACGCATTTTCGCTTGATGCCCTCCATCAAAGTCTTTACAGTGTCATCCGGTACCAGTTTCTCAGTTTTTTTTTCCATTTTCTTAACATGTCCTTCTCGTATTTGACTGTCTTCTTGCTCTTCCGAAGTTCCCGCTTCATCATTGCCCAGTACTGCTCCACCGGGCGCAGCTCCGGACAGTTTGGCGGATTCATGTCCTTTGGAACAAAATGGACAGAATTGGCCTCATACCACTCCAGGACACTTTTAGAAAAGTGGCATGATGCCAAATCTGGCCAAAATAGCGAAGCTTTGTCGTGCTGCTGCAAGAACGGCAAAAGGCGCTTCTCGAGGCACTCAGATTTGTAGATCTCGCCATTTACTGTGCCCTTTGTCCTCAGTCCGCAAGAGCAGATGGCCTGCCAAATGATATATTTGGAGGCGAACTTCGACATTTACTTCTTCTTAAATTTGTCATCCACATAGAACTTGCTCTTGCCGGTGAAAAACTCCAACCCCGGAATTGGCTTAAAATCGGCTTTTATATACGTTTCGTCGTCCATCACACAGCAGCCATATTTTGTCAGCATCTTCTCGTAGAGCTTCCGTGCCCGAGTTTTAGCCGTCGATTGTTGCCGCTCATCGCGGGTTGGGAAGTTCTGTACCTTGTATGTATGTAGTCCAGCTCTCTTCTTTGCATTCTGGACGTAGCTCTGCGACATGCCGATCTTTTTAGCCAAATCACGGCTTGAGACGTTGGGATTTGCTTTAATCATCCGCTTCACCTTTCCCTCCGTCTTTTTGTTCTCCGGTCCCGGTTTTCTTCCAGCTCCTTTGCCGTGGTCCAACGTCAACCGCTCCTGGAACCGCTTCAACACTCTGGAGACGGTTGAATGGTGAATGTTCAACATTTTTCCCAACTGCCGGTGCGACAGGTCAGGAAATTCCAGGTGTTTGGAAAGAATTTGTTCTCTCGACTCGCGTTGGTTCACCTCCATTTTCGTTGAATCGAAAAACACGACTTCGAGTTTGACAGCATGTAAACAATACACATCAATGAGAAAGTGTGCAAAATTTGGTTGATTTTTACCCAATGGTAAAAAAGTTATGCCCTGTTGAATGTGTCGCAATAATTTCGTGTTCGCCCTTTATGGAACCATTGCTCTCTCATTGCAAAAAGTAATTGAGTGCTGATCAACATGGGTTTACTTCTGGTCGCTCTACAATCACTAATCTGCCCAAGTAACAATTTAAGTTTTATTCCAGCCGTATAGCATTCCCCCCGGCTTTGTTGATAAAACTACATTCAAAACTGTTTTGTCTACCAACACCTCCTCTATGCTTCTTTAAAGCCAAAATTTGTACAAAGTGGCCCATTCTATAAACGGTTGTGAAAACAAGTTAATAAAACCTTTATAAGACCATAAATATTTTGAAAATATTCTGGTGATAGATGCTATGACCACTTGAGAACCTTCATAAAACCTTTTGGCTGCCATGAAAACCGGCACGCGGCCAAATGGCCACAGCTGTCAAACTTAACTGTGATATTGTGGTTGGTTTTTGTTGTTCTGCTTTGTTCGATTCTCTTTCTGAATTATTTAGCAGTAAATAATATCGAAGAAAAAAGGTCGAGTGCTGGGGGAAATTTTGTTTGATAGCAAAATATCCAAAACAAATTAAGTTTATTAAAGCGTATCATGCTCCAAATCATATACGCATTTAATTTTGTGGTGAATATAGGCACAATAAGAGCCGAAAATTAATGCGCCTCGGAAATTATGCGAGCTCACAACAACAAACACAAAATAAAAAGAAATATATTCGATAAATTAATCATGAATTTCTTGAAAATTGATGGAGTTCAATAAGGTTATCTAAAAAAATGCAGAAATTGGTCTCTGATCTACAGTTCATTTGCATTACATTTAGAATTTGGTGCATTTATTTTCCCTCATTTCAATTATTTCGTATATGATTTCGTTTCGATTGGAAAAAAATCACAATTCAGCCATAAAGCCAAGTTATCTTCGCAATGACTACTTTAAAACTATTTGGTTATTTAATGCCAATTTGCCGTTTAATGCATTTACTGGAGGCAAAATGGTTTTAAAATGCATATTCAACTGACCATAATAAGATAATAAGAATGGGTCCTAAAACGGCAATTCAAAACAGCATTTTATAGGTTCATAAAGTCGAAATAAAACCTTTGATAGGAGTAAAAGGAATTTTAGAAAACAAGGTTTTAAGATCGTTTTAAACAAGCTGTGTAGGTTCTCATAAACTTGACTAAAATATGAAACCTATTGGCAGCTCTTGGTGTCATCATAAAATCAAATTGATTTCAAGTGGCTTTGATAAAACCATAATAAAACTTAATAAAGCAGGATGGTTTTGGAAATGTGACTTGGGTGCTGTGCCTCACTTCGTATATTATCGAAAGCATGACTGATTGGGTTCAGACGGACATTATACCCCTCCCGCCAACCCCGCTAAACCCCACAGGATTGATAAAAGCCGATATTCTCCGGATTTGTTCCCCCCCTTTTACCACGGGCCCCAACCAAATGGTCCCCAAAGGAAATCCCAGCCCACCTACTTTCCCCCCCACACCAGGTAACCCCCAGGAAACCCCCCGGGACCCGTTATTTGCATACACTACTTCAATGACGTGCATCTGGTTATCGAAGGTACTCGCTTATCGTATGCAGATGACCTCAAAATCTATTTACGAATCTGCTCGATTGATGACTGCCACTTTCTTCAACGTCAGTTGAATGCGTTCGCCAGTTGGTGAAATTTGAACCGAATAGTAGTGAACCCTTCCAAATGCTCCGCTATCACATTTTCAATAAAAAAGCAACCGATTATGTTCAACTACGACCTGCTTGGTTCGTCAATCGAACGCGTCAATCAGGTAAAAGACCTGGGTGTGATCTTAGATTCGCAGCTATCATTCAGACAACACATCACATATATTGTTGATAAAGCGTCTAGAACCTTAGGGTTCATATTCAGGATAGCTAGGAACTCCTCCGACATCTACTGTCTGGAATCACTCTATTATTCCCTGGTACGATCGATACTCGAGTATTGTTCTGCGGTTTGGATCCCAAACTACAACAACAGTGCTGAGAGAATCGAATCAGTTCGACGTCGCTTTCTCCGTTTTGCGCTTCGTAGACTACCTTGGAATGATCCATTTCGGCTACCCAGCTACAAACACCGTTGTCAACTTATCAATCTAGAGCTGCCTCGGACTAGAAGAGACACAAGCAGAGCCTTGATCGATATCCTGCAGGGTAAGACAGATTGCGAGGCTCTCCTGAGGCAAATCAACCTGTTTGTTCACTATCGACTGCTTCGCAATAATCTCATGTTAATGTTGCCTCTGCATCGAACAAATTATGGAGTACACGGCTAGATTTCCGGACTACAGAGAGTGTTCAACACAGTGGCATCTGCCTTCGATTTTCATATCTCACGAGATGCACTTCGTCGAAGGTCTTTTTCTATTTTTGCCGGCAGGAATAACGGACTATGAAATCAAGACTTACTATTTATTTTTAAATGTTTTTATCTTATGACCATGCTTAAATGTATAACTGTAAATTTTGACAATGTATTTTTAAATGATTAACGTCATTGAGGCTACACCCAGCCTGTTGATGAATTATAAAAATAAACAATAAACAACATACCTTGAAATCGGAAATCGTTTGTTTTTAAGAAAAACAAATCAAAGTAGTGATGGTAGAGAATCAAAATGTCCTTGAAAAATAATGTACACTTTTTTTTAATTTCGATGGTAAAATTTGAACCAAAAAACCAGCAGAATAAAAAGTTAAATCATGAATATCCGAGTGCTATGCGCAAGAGATTAAGAATTTAATCGATTCCCACTCAAGTGTGTTGTGACCGTGTTTTGTCAGATAGGTTGTGCGTCGGTAATTTTTATTTCCATTGCTTGTTTATTAGTGCTTCGCTCCGCACCCAGACGAGCTATTCTGCATTGGATAAGGAACTTGGTGAGGTCGTTTTGTATTATAGAAAATACACCTTAGCGATATACACGCCAGGATCAAGAATGTCTATTTTTGATTCTGGAAGTGTGGAAATTCTTTACATATCCATTTGATATTGTATTTGAAGATGACCTCAGAATGTACGTGTATGACCTGGCATTCTTGAAATGGGTTGTTGGATTTTCAATAGAGCCGTCACCTTTAATCTCCAGGGCCAAAAATGTTTGAACATCGTGATAACATACAAATCAACGGAAAAATTCAGACAAGTTTCTTCCATAAAAACACTGCCGGTCAGTGGGAGATTGATTGTACACACACACACACACACACACACACACACACACACACACACACACACACACACACACACACACACACACACACACACACACACACACACACACACACACACACACACACACACACACACACACAATTTGAACCAAAATATTATTGTTTGAAAGGTAAGAATAACATGGAAATTTGTTTGTTAAAACAGTTTTCCAAATAGCAACTTTTGGCATATTTTAATAATATTAATTTATGCTTATCAAAAGTACTTTTCAATTCCAAAATGTGATTTGACATCAAATTTCTAATCGAAATGCCCATATTTATGATCTCCCTAATGGTAGCCGTTTTCGAGATATTTTGAATTTAATTTCATGAGGGGCTAACAACTTAAGAAATAAGCCTTTTTCATAAGTTATTTGAAAAGGTTCATTACCAAAACTATGCTTGTTTCAACAAACATGGATATTCTATCAACTATTTCTTTAACTTTCACACGATTGGACTTATAATTTGAAAGTTATAGGAGATTACTTCAACATTAGTTTTAATCAACTGTAGATGAACATGATTGCACTTTGACTACTAATACTTTACTATCTCTATTGGGTATTTTAACTGGTCATTTCGTAATGTTTTCCTAGTGGTTTTACCTATAACAGCTACCCGCGATGACTTCAAACTAAATGTTCATGGTATAGAACATTGTGGTAGTTTGACTTCGTCACTCGTCTACCCAGCAATGTTTATAATATTTATGCTACTAACAAAAACAAGCCACATATTAATAGCAGGAATGTACCGGCTAAATAGAGCCTGTAGGTATGTACAATTATGTCATTGTAACTGATGTATGGCTTTATTTAAACTGCTTCACTTCGACAATCAATAATCAGTTTGTGAAACAGGAAAGGAAAAAGAAAATTGAATTTGAAAGATTGTTGAGGTGTTATAGACCGTTTTTCAACAGCAATAGAAAATGTTCATCCGGAAAACGTTTGTAACCGAAGCATGCAATGTAAAGTACCTCTAAATACTTCGTTAAAGGTTTGCGACTCGTGTCGTATACACTACCGAGCTGATTTACAAAGGAGCAGTCTTGAACCTGTTACATTGAATGAAAATCATCCATTATCGTCACGGGATGATTTAAGAAGTACCTTTAGCAATTTCGATACCATCAGCATCATCCCAAGGAATTGATGTACCAGACTACTCAAGAACGCATGCCATCGATCAAGCAGCAAAAAGGAGTATGAAGAAATTATTAACCAATTGAAAGAAAAATTCTTCCGTGATTAGACTACAAAGGCCGAGAAGTATCGTATTTTAACAGTTTTACCCAAGTCGTGGTCTGTGCAAAACGTGGTAATATTGTTTGGTATAAATAGTAACATGGCAAAGGAAGCCAGAACATTGGCTGATCAAAAAGAAGTATTATCTACACCAGATAGTAAACGTGGACATGGCTTTAGTGATGAAGTTTAAAGTTCTTCAATACAATAACGATGATGACGTAAGCCGATCATTTCCAGGTGAAAGAGATTATGTTTCCGTTGTAAAAAATGGACATATAAGCTATATTTTGGCAAATTTGGTTTATTCAACCGCCTCTCCAAGGCAAAATGTCCACACCTTGAAATTAACGCTACCGGTCAAATCCTGTTCATCACTTGCCGCATCTTTCGTACACACTTTCATCCACTCTTTCTTCAAATCCTTTTCGTTTTTGAAGACCTTCCGTGTTTTCCGGAGCTTGCACTTTAAAATCGCCCCGAATTTTTCTATTGGGTGAAGTTTTGGCGAGTTTGGTGGATTTGCCTCCTTCGGCACAAAAACAACATCGTTCGACACTGTCGAATTTTCGATTCCCAACTGTTTCGCGATCCACCTGTTCGACTGCCCCATATTTTTTCCTAGCACTACTTGCTTGGAAGCCATCTCGATAGCCACTTGACAGATTGTGACGAAATTTTGCACATGTAAAAATTTCAGTTTAAACACCCTCTCGAAAATCATGGTTGTCACACTGTCTCATGGTTGTGCTTATCTCATGCAAAAGGCCACCATGGGAGACCAAGAACATGATCAGAAGTGTTATTATCGCACTCTGCTTTCTTTAAATTGCCACATCGTAGAACGTTTATTTGAAGGTCCCGATAAAGGTGTGATACTGGCGGGTTTAGCCGCAATTCACTCTTAGACGAATCTAGGAACAATCTACAAATACCTGATAGCAAATAACTTAGAAAAATGACAAAAAGTGCACTTATCATTTGCTTACAATTCTTTCATAGGTGTTTATTCTCTAATTGTGATTCATTAAACATCAAGTATGCCTATACAGTTGGTATCACTATTAATCTTATTGTTCGCTTCATTATCGAAAAGGGTGAGTGTTTTGATCATGATTGTGAGCAATTAAAGATTGACTAAAAGTAAATTGGTACCCCCTAGCGCGCCTTTTGCATGCCTCTAGTGTTCGGAATCGAAAATCTCTGGCAGTGGTTTGTTCGTACTTCTATAGAGAACAACTGGTACAAGTTTGATAAAAGTCGATCGCGTTCAGAAATAACGTCAAATGGAAATCGAAAGAAGAAAAAATACGGTGTACAAACACCTGGAAAATCCGGAGTGGTTCGATTCCAAGCTGGCTAAAGTACTGAAGATGCTGAAAACAACAGTTTGTCGAGTGCTCAAAACCTACAAGGAAACCCTAAGTGTGGAAAGGAATCTGCGAACCTACGAAAAAACTGGAACCAGGGATTGTCAGCTGCGCAGCAAGGTGTTCAGGTGCGTTAAAGTCAACCCCGGTCTTTCGATCCGAGATGTGGCCAGAAGGTACAACGCCAACTTTCAAACGGAATATCCATACCAGGGAAGGATACAAGTCGTACAAAGCCAGTAAACATCCGAACCGGCACAAAAGTTTTCGCGACGGGAAGATTCAAGTTCGTGTTTGCCGACAAGTTCGCGAAGAAGGCCATGCTTTGGCAAGCGATTTGGAGTTGTGGCCTGAAAACGGAACCATTCGTCACATCCTCGACGATGACATCCTAAGTTTACATCGAAGAATGCCTGCAAAAGCATGTATTGCCGTTTATCCGCAAGCATAGGGGCAAAGTCATCTTTTGGTCCGATTTGGCCAGCTGCCACTACTCCAAGGTGGTTCTGGAGTGGTATATTGAGACAAATTTGATAGTAAATTTAAGGATTATTGGGGGTTAGGATGACTATTGAAGTATAGTGATTTTGAACCGACTATGATCATGGTCAAAACGACCATTGAAAATAATTGATTCAACATTAACCATAATGTCGGAATAGGCCTTGTTACCATGATCATAGTCAAGAATGCCATGAACGTGGTGAATTCATCCATTTTCATGGTTATTGGAACCATTATATGCAATACTCACCTTGACCATGGTTTAATTGTCGGTATGAGGATAGCATTTTTCTCAGAGTATGCTGCCAAAAAGATCGATTTTGTCCCCAAGCTGATAAATCCTCCGAATTGCCCGAAATTTCGACCAATCGAAAAATACTAGGCAATTTCAAAGCAGCGACTTCGACGAAGCATCGAGGACATCAGGCAAATGTGGTCAAAATGGAAGAAATGCGCTGATTCCGTGTCCGTTTCCAATGTGCGGGCGCTGATGAGCTCCATCAAGAGGAAGGTTCGAGATTTCGTTCGAACTCCATCTAATGCTGTAACTTTGAAGTTGTAATAAAAGTACTGCTAAGTAACCATTAATGGACTTTTTAATCTTATTGTATGGTAAATTACAGGTCTTTTTGTGTGTACCAATTAACTTTCAGTCAGCCTATAATAATATGTTCTGATATTTCAGGTGCAGAAAATTCTACATTCAAATATTTATTATAATTTAAATATGCGTTCCATACTACAGCCGTGATCAAAGCACTAACTCTAACAACATATTATTTGGCTAGGGATCAGACCTTTCGAATTGAGGAGAGGTCATCGAAAGGTGTTACTTAAGACAAACGCTGACAAAGAATTAAAAGCTAAAGTTTTTTTAAATGAGTATGACGCGGAGGGTTCGCTTAGGGAGGCGAGTAGGCTTGAGGCCATAGAATAGTTCTTCTCTATATCGGTTAGTTTTGCTGCAGACAGACGTTCGACTTCATCTCATTTCCCTGTGTAAAAACATGGCTTCTCTCAAGATATCAACGAGCAATAACCTAACAGATGGCGCCACAGATTTATTTTTATTGTTAAGGGAAAAATAGGTTGCCAGTAAAACTGTCAGATTTAATGTAGCAATATGTTGACTAGGTGGCGCTACTGTGCAAGATAATTCCAGCGTCATAAGATTTGAAATTTTACACAGCAAATTTGAATTGTTTTGTTCGCGCTTGAATGTCTATCAGAGGTTTTGCTTTAAAAGTCTCTTGAATTAAAGTGATAAAAATAATACTCCAGACTCACAACTAAAATAATCACGACACTAATATGTTACGTCTCTGTAAGATCCTAAAATCACGTTTGAACCATTTTTGTTTTAGTAGTTTCTTGTATTATTGCAGAAAGATCAAAATAATGACTTTATATAAAGTGTGATTTGAGAATTCACGATCTTACTCTCTCTTTTCGGGATATGCCATATTTCATTGCAGTGCGAAATTGTGATTAACCGATTTTACGGTCTTCGTTTTGCAGTATTTTTTACCGATCCAAAACGTCTAACCACCCACCATAACCTATGCTTGTTCCTTCCCATGGAGTTTATGTGGTTTGAATAGACTAGTTCGCCATTACCCTTCCTTAATCATCCGCTTTGGACTGACTTGCGCTCTTATTGCCCCACCAAACACTGCAAAATGAAAAAATGAAAATGAAAAATGTAAAAATTACACTTGAAACAAGCTTTACTCAACATTTCATCAATTTTTACCCATGCAATAAAAACTAATACACAAAAGAAAGTTTTGCTCGAGTACAAGCTTTATTCTTTTTAATTCACTGATGATTTTTGTGCTTTACACATTTCTTGAAAACCAATGGTCAAATAATATCAAAACAATTAAAATTTAAATAATTAGGATAAGATGGATCGCCTGGAACTAAATAATGAGAAAAAAGATCAAGAATTCTCAGGGAGTTCAAACAACTTAAAAGTCACAAGAATCTCATCACGTTTTTGCTTTCTGCGAAATGAGTGCCTAGTAATTTATTTCTCAACAACTTCCACTCAAATTCCAATAAATCATTTCCCATCGTCATCATTGTGCAAATCAACACTATCCTCCCTCTGGCGTTAGCAAGTTGTTCAAATCAAGCCAAGCATCATCCGGTGGTATCTGTGGTAATGTGCCTCAACTCATTTTCATCCTGTTCAAAAAGCTAGACCCTAATCACTCCCCCACAGAGGCAGTACAATGAAAGCGACTGTTTGCCACCGAACTGGCATTTTCCAAACCTGCATGCGAAACTCATTCGAATTTGCAATTTACTCGGCAGCAAAACCGCAAACTATTTCACTCTACGACCGCAAAACTATAGGATGTTAAAAGCAACTCAGTGGCTTCGATGGTGTCCTCCCCAATCCGTACGAGTGGACAATGCAGCAGAGCTTTCTTCACTCGCTCAATTTATGCTCGCACTGCCAAATTCCAGGACATGAAGATGCAAACATTGTCAAAAGCTTCTCCGAGGAACGGATCTCCTCTGCGGTTTTGGATGTGAAATGGAGAATGTATGGCCAACAGCGGAGTTGGCCTGCGGTGGCGAAACCAAATTGAAGTAAACAATTTGCTCCTGACTGTTTTGAAATTAATTAAAAATACTTCCTGCTGAGGTTCAAGGGTTTTCAAAACCACACCACGCGCGCTCGAGATGATTTCCATTAACAAGTCTGTGTGTGTGTGTGGGAAGGTTTGATTAAAGGTTGAAACCCGAAGGGCTGACCTCAACCGTTCGACCCAGGACGATGATGGCCTGCTTCCTGCCAGATTGCAGCAGATCTTGGAATTTCTAAATTAAAATAAATGACTGCTTCCACTCCTCCTGCTCGATGTGGAAGGATGGAAGGCATCATAAGATTGAATGCCTCAATGCCTAGAAAGTTGAGTACAAAAGCAACACCTTTTCCCAAGTTTGCAGTTTGCATGTGCGGAGGAATATAAAATTCCTGAAATAGTTTACTCTTGCCAATGAAGATCCCGAGTAAATCCTGCCGGAAAGTTATCCATATGCTGAAGAAGGATTATTGCCGAGCAGAGCTATTTAGTCGAGTTGGAATGTCCTTCCCGGAATCTTATGCCAAGAACAATGTGATAACGATAAGCCAAAGTGGTTTTGAATCATGCCGGATCATTCAACGAACAACTTCAATATAACAAATTAAGCTCACTCACGAGCGGCGACACAGCGCGCCACCGCAAATCTGATCCGATATTGCTTCCATTACGTGACAGGAGCGAAAATCACGGCACACCGAAAACGACAGATGAAGTTAATCAATTTATTTGTCCACGTGGCGCCGCTGGGTTGAAGTCCATTTTTTTTATTACAGGATTTATTTTTTCATTCCATGAACACGTTATATTGTTCATTTGTCCTGCTTCCCACAAGTTCCAAAGACCATAGTCTAGCAGTGAGTGATGTGGTGGAGTAATCGATTGACAAACCACAATTTGTGCTGCGTTGAGTGCATATGCCGCTATCGATACGCGCAATTTGTTCGTTGATTGGTAAAAAATAAATATCGAGTCACTTAGCAGGGATGCAAGGTTAAGGATTTTCAGAGTATACTAAACCTAGCATTTTCCGGACATGTTTAATAAAGGTTGGTTTATAAAAGTTACATTTTAATTGAATGGATTGAAAAAAAAATCCAAGCCTTCCAGCAATGCTCCAACAATGCCTCATTGTGACACACCGATCGATCCAGAAACCAGTGCTACGCAATCAAGGAGGGAGTACTTCATTGTTATGCACCAAAAAATGTGGTTAACGTTTCGTGGTTTTATTTTACGGCGACCTGTTCCCCCTTAATTGATCCATTTTTGCCCGAAATTTTGCTCCCCCTAAGCCCCAGTTACAGTTAAAATGCATCGAACCGATAAATTGTGCGGTATTTCGCCAGCACCAAGACTTTCATTCTCTCAGGAACAAAACCCTGAACCTTCAACCTTCTTTTCGACGAGCAACCGGAATGGAAATCATCAACCTGCATAAATGAATGGATTCTTCACAGAAAATTAAGCAAAATTCAAATTCACCTCCACTGACTGGTGTCATACCATCGCATCGTGGTCCCCCTGGTTTGGAGAGTTGTTCCCGAAAGCGATACACTTTCCCAGAGTGGTCTGCTTGGTCAACCTAGAGCCGGGACCGCGTGTCTTCCTTCACTGGAACCTTATTCAAACCTACGAAATGAGGGATCATTTATGCATTCGAGCTGCGGCAGGGGCTGGATGCCATGGCATGGAAATGAAGCTATCCGACGTCTTTTTCCGTAATCGACAAGGAAGAGGAGAGTTGCTTTTTGGTTTGAATTTTAGCACCAAACCCGGATACTCGATGCAGCTCTGCTCCGCCCTATTGGCTGAGGACTTTAGTTACAGTTCAAACAAATCGAGCGAAACAAAACGTGGGAAACGGAATAAAGATCCTTCTACTGGTGCTGGTGTCATCCTCTTGGGAACAGCTGCTCGCTTTGTTATAGGATGATAATTCTTACCGGTTCAAGAAAACAATGAAATCGATTGGAAAATTGGTCAAACTTACCATATTCCAGGGAATGTTTCGTTTTGATTACTTTGATTATTTTATTCCTTAAATACGCTTGCTTAGAGTAACGGCACAGGTCGTTGTCATTTGTGCTGCTATCTTAGTGGCGAACAGCGCTCTCATTTTAACAAAGTCACCCATCACCACACCGGCTGTTGTTAGCTCAGTAGTGATGCTTAGTTACTATTTTCCGCACCGGAGACATCCAAATAAGCACCAATTAAAATTTTCTAACCCAAAAATACAGCACATTTTTGAACGTTAAATTTCAATGTTTCAAAATAACAACAAGTTTGTTTTGGTAATTTTTATTAGTTCTCATTTTACGCCTAATGAATAGTTAGGTGCTATTAATAAACAACGGAGACTTTTTTTTGGGGAGGGGGGGTTTGACCAAAGTCTACGCTCCATAAGGTGTGGCCCAGTTAGAATTGGAACATAGACTATTGCGCATATTTCGGTTATATATTAACAAAATAGTATTCTGTTATGTTCGACTTTATGTGAACTTTAGTCAAGAGAAAATACAAAAAAAATAAACAACGTTTCATCAACCGGCGCACATTATTCTCATCCATCGTTTTGGCAATCTTATTCCACTTTGTTCTCAATTCAATAATGCTTTTGACGACACTGCTATTCACCTTCAGCTTCCTCTTCATAATAGCCCAAAATCTCTCTATCGGCCTGAGCTGAGGACAGTTTGGTGGGTTGAGTTCTTTCGGTATACACTGAATCCCTTCGGTTTCATACCACTGTACCACTGTTTTACTATAATGACAGCTTTCAAAATCTGTCCAAAACATGACAGGTTCATTGTGATGAATGGCAATATTCGCTTTTGGAGACATTCCGTTCTGTACAGTTCTGAATTAAATGTCTTATCAGTAATGAAAACCATGGTCTTCCTACCGCAGCTACAGATGCCTTGCCAAATCATGTATTTACGTGCAAATTTATCTGCAAACACAAACTTGAATTTGGCAGGAACATCTCTCCGAGCCGTAGCCAAGCAAAATTTGTGTCCCGGTAGCTGTTTGAAATCGGCCTTTACATAGGTTTCATCATCCATGAGGAGAGAGCCAGTGAATTTTGTCAACAGCTGATCATACAGTGTTCTGGCACGGATTATGGCCACATTGTTCTGCTTTTGGTTGTCTACAGGCACGGTATGATTTGAAGCCTTCCCGGAGACGAATCCGTTGCACGGTACCGCGTGCGGCGCGAAACTTATTGGCCAAATCGCGGTCTGATATTTTTCCTTAATTTTTTCTTTCCTCTGATCCTTTTCACCCCCCTTCCTATCACACCCAAAATATATAAATATATATATATATATATATATATATATATATATATATATATATATATATATATATATATATATATATATATATATATATATATATATATATATATATATATATATATATATATATATATATATATATATATATATATATATATATATATATATATATATATATATATATATATATATATATATATATATATATATATATATATATATATATATATATATATATATATATAATATATATATATATATATATATATATATATATTTATATATATATATATTTATATATATATAATAAATAAATATTTATATATAGATGATTTCAGCAATTCCATGAAAAAAAGTTATACGATCTCTCAGAATTTTATAATATTCGGTAGGATTGTTCAACATCGAAAAATATTAGACCCGTATTTTTTTATTTCGTTATTAGACTGGACCTTTCTGCGTTAGACTGGTCCAAAAAATCGTGATTTTTCAAAATCTTCAATTTTCAAAAATTTATAACTCCTAAACCGTTTAACCGATTTTAGTCATTTTTGGCCATTGTATTGGTATTTTTTTTGAATTTCCAAGCAAAAATACGAAACCTTTGAATATATCAATTTTTGTATGAAAAAAATACAAAACAAATAGTTTTTCTTGAATTTGACTGCGAGGGGCCTCAACGACTCCTTGTTTTAGTATTTTTAAATGAAAGAGCATTCAATTTTACATAACATATCAAAAAATTGGAGATGTTCTGCGTGTCGTTTTGGAGATACAATTTTTTAAATAATAAATCATTACTCTTCATTTTATACATCACCCGCCTGTAGAAACGATGAAGATGCATGGTAGATTACCATGCGTCTCCATCCAATCAAACCTATGACTAATGAAATCTATGAGTTACTTACAAACTTAGTATAACATTCGAATCAGTCTTTAAGGCTTTCCGTTAACCACACAGACCAATTGCTATTTTTTGACGATTACCTTTTCAAATAAATAAGGCTTTAAAATTTCAAATATTTTTGCTTAGTGTAAGTTCCAAGAAAAAAACACTTTAAAGCCGCGCGACATGATGAACATGTTAAAAAATAAGAAAAACACTTTTATACATTTATTTTTATTTATTAAGTTTTTTCATAACAATTTTATACATTTTTCTTCCGTTGAAAATGAATTTTGTTTCACAATAATATACTCTTCGTTTTGAGGCTTAAAACTATGGAATGACTGAGTCCCTGAAATTTGCTTCACACGTGTGTAACGATTTTTTAATTTTCTTTCCATTTTATTATAGTCGGATTCCGAAAAAAATTGATAGTGTATTTTCGAGTCTGGCTTAGAAATAGCCCATGAATAAAGTTCTTCGGCCGTTGTTATGTGATGATCTTGCAAACTGGCTTTCGCAGCATTTCGTTTCAATACGCCTCCCAAAGCATCACAAGGGCCCTTTCCATGACAAGTAGCGAAAAAATTCCACTCGGCATCTATGCCAAAATCTTTTTGCATGTTGCACAAATTAAAAGCGGTCATTTTATTTTTGTATTGGCTTCCAGATCCATCTGAGAAGAAATAAATTTTCTCTAAACCTGATAACTTACTTTTTATGAACGCTATGCATTGAGTCAAAAAAAGACGCACTGCGACATGATTATGTTTAGTGAAATCAGCAATTGCAATAAAACTGGTAAACTTCAAATCATTTGATTCTTCATCTTTAAAATAAATAGCACAAGGGTGAATAGTACATTGAGCGTTTGCCCAATGAAAGCCTTGAACTGCATCCTGCACAACGAATGAATAATTCTCCGAAAAAATCACAGATTATGATACACTCAGTAGCTTTTAAATTGTTTTTCACGTGTTTTAAATAGTTTGCCTGTCGCTCAGCTGTAAAGTTATGTGGCAATAAATTGAGTAATTTTTCTAAAAAAGTATCAATAAATTCTTGTGTGTCCATTTCAACTAAGTCCAAACTGCATCTTTCTGCTTGACGCCATTGTTTAAATTGTAATGATTCAACGTGACCGTTATTAAGAATGGTCATAAGTTCTACCGCCAAAATTTGCATTCCCGGACAATTTTCGCAACATTGCTGCCAGCAATGCTCATTTGGATTTTGACAAATTATTTTTGAAAACATATCATGGTAGGACTGAACACCATCTGGAAGTAATTGTTTACTTTGGAGTGTTTTAAAAATCAATTTAACGTTTTGGTGGTAAATGCAAACGCACACCGTATGCGTGCCACTTGTTCCTGCCAAAATGCAGTGTTTTGGACGGTTACTGGCGAACATCGAAAATCCAATCTTAATATCAGGATGAGTATTTTTAAATATGGAGTACGCCTCTTGCAAATTGCATAAAACTAACCTTCTTTGTATGTAGATCCTACCTTCTTCATTGTTGGATATCAAATAATCCCTTTTTCCCGGGCACACGACTTATATCGTCGCTATTATAAAAATTACGAACACGCATTAGCGTTTCCTTCCCTCCTCTTCCTCTCTTTTTGCCGCCCTTTTCCCCCCCCTCCTGTTGTTGTTTTCCTTCGCTGGGCCTTTGGGCCCCCCCCTTTCTTGTCTTTTTGGGCGGGGGGGTTAATCCTATCCCGCTCTTGCTATCTTTTGTTTCCTTAAATTTATCCTTAAGCTGTGTTAGCATTTCATTATCGTCAGACAAAAACGTGTTATTGGTGGTACCGATCGATTCATAGCTGGTTGTTTCCAATGAGCCTGTAAATAAATATAACAAATTATTGATTAAAAATTGATTGATTGGAAATCATGCAAATAATTTCTATTTTATTATTTACTTTGGTAGGGAAAAGGAACAATGCCGGACGGTCCTGCAAGGGCAATTGTTTCGTGACTGGTTGCTTCGCACGATTCTAAAAGAATGTAAAAATAGTATCCAGTAGTCCAGTAACAATTGCAAGAGAAGAATTCAAATTAAAACAGAATTATATGAACTTTTATATAACATACCTGTAGTGCCTATACTGGATGGTCCTGTAATGGGTTCTTCGGTCATGGTATCAATGTGCTTATACAATTTCTTGTAGCAACTTTGACAAATGAAAGAGCTACTCTCATCAATTTTAACCTTTTTTTCCACAGCATGGTCGTACAATTTTGCGTTGATTTTTCTGGAACACGAACTCAACACCCAAACACTACAAATTGAACACTTACGTTTCATTTTACGATATTCTTTGATATAACTGTTCTGATATGATACTTTGTTTTCAACTGGTAACTTCTTACATAAATTTCCGTGTTTTATATGATGTTTATATTGTACCTACGATCAAGTGAAGTGAACTGCAGCCTAGACTACAATAGGTATTGAATTGTTTCTCGGCTATAGCGATCAGGTCTATTTGCAGACGGGAGCGAGTAGAGCGGAATTTCTAAAGCGAGAAAGCAACAGAATAACAGATAACGCAAGCGAGCGACGAGTATGAAATGAAAGAGATGTTGTTCACTCTGCTGCTTCTCCGCTTTAGAAATTCCACTCTACTCCCTCCCGTCAGCGAGTAGACCTGATCGCTACAGCCGAGAAACAATTCAATTCAATCTCACAGGTCGATAAACATTCTACATCTACAGTAGGTAGTCAATACGTATCAACGGTTCTTCTTTTAAATAATAATACCAATGCCCCTCTGTGTAACGAAAAGAATGTTAGGTAATCAAATTGTCAATATCTACCTAAAGTCTCATTAGTCTTAGTTGCTATAATATTATATAATTATGTCAAGTAAATATTATTTATTATATAATATTTACTTGACATTCTGTGACCTACTCATAGATTTCATTAGTCATAGGTTTGATTGGATGGAGACGTATGGTAATCTACCATGCATCTTCATCGTTTCTACAGGCAGGTGATGTATAAAATGAAGAGTAATGATTTATTATTTAAAAAATTGTATCTCCAAAACGACACGCAGAACATCTCCAATTTTTTGATATGTTATGTAAAATTGAATGCTCTTTCATTTAAAAATACTAAAACAAGGAGTCGTTGAGGCCCCTCGCAGTCAAATTCGAAAAAAACTATTTGTTTTGTATTTTTTTCATACAAAAATTGATATATTCAAAGGTTCCGTATCATTTTTTGCTTAGAAATTCAAAAAAATACCAATACATATGGCCGACAACTCAATCAACATAGTTTAATAAAAAAAAAAAAAAAATAAAAAAAACGAACTATTACCAACCTACCACGCAAAACCCACCAACCCGAAATAAAAAATATATATAATAAATATATATATATATATATATATATATATATATATATATATATATATATATATATATATATATATATATATATATATATATATATATATATATATATATATATATATATATATATATATATATATATATATATATATATATATATATATATATATATATATATATATATATATATATATATATATATATATAATATTGAAAATCGGTAATGAAAAGATGGAAATGATAATGATAAAAATGTAAAATCAATATGCAATGTCATAGAGAATAGTACAAACAAAACAGTGAATGGATATGATAATGTAAAATAATAATAATAATTACACATGTCCTCAGATTGTTGTCATGCTGCGATTGTAGAAGGATTTGCGTTTCTATTATGAACATAAATGTTTAGACAATGTATCATAGCCAAGAGAAAATTATTTTTCAAAACTTTGAAACTCCATGGATGACCTGACATTATATATCAAGAATAGTATATCTAAAATGTCAATGTGCTTATCCATGATGATGATCATGTTATATATATATTATGTTCGTTTGAAAAAATATACAACCGGAACTGATAGACTTCCATTGAAAATTTTACCAAAAAAACCATTTGTACTACGTTATCAATACAACAGGCCATAGTTGGGAACACAGAAAAATGTATGCTTCTCACATAGGGTCCAAGGTTTTCTAGTAAAATTTTAGCTTATAATGTGACTATTTTCTTTACATTTTGGCTGCATTATTCGGTTTATCGGTTCAATTTAGCCAAATTTAGAGCATTCGAAGATCGTGGAGATAATCTATTTCGCTTAACCAGTTAAATCATGATGTCTTACATATAAGTTGAGGAAATCGAAAATGACGTGAAAGTGAAGAACTATAAATTGATGAATATTGTTTCGATTGCTTCGAACTAAATCGGTCATTTTGAAAGCAACATGATTTTGTTGATTATCGCGGAATTAATGACCTATTTGGTACATACGCCGAATGAAGGAGCTAGGCTAACATTACATCCCGTTACCTTATATTTGTGCATCTCTTTAAACCCAACTGAATGGAGAATATTCTCAAAAAATAAAAAAAAAGTTCAGCGTAACGAGCTCCGCTGCTAACCCAAACCTATCGTCGACGCCGGTATTGCTTTAGTTTGAGTTCACCAGTTTTTGCACATTGATGATGTAAGGAGTGTATCGAATATAAGCTATCCACATTACATTTGCGTTGTACGCATGTATTTGTGATGGTTTTTTATGCTCTGAACACTGCATGCTGTGCGTTTGACTGTCAGCTTTCTTTTGTTTACTTGTTTGTGCGGTTCAAATTCTGCGTTTTCAAAATGTCGCTTATTGAAAAGGAAGTGAAAATTAAGGTTCTGGACACATGGCTAAGTGAGAAGGGTATTACTATGCGAAAATTGGCGAAGCGGTTTGGAATTCATCATGCGAGTGTTAAAACCATCATTAATAAGTTTGGGGAACACTATTCTTTGGATGAGCTACCAGGAAGAGGCAGAAAACCCGGTTCTTCCAACCCGATGCTGGAGCAGAAAGTGGTATCTCTAATCATGAAGAACAAATCAATGTCAATACGTGATTTGCCCAAAAAGCAGCAACGAGTGTCGGAATGATCCAGCGTATCAAGAGGCGAAACCACCTGAAGACCTACAAGAAGCAGAAAATCTCGAAACAAAGTGCAGAACAGAAGAAGCGAGTAGGAACAAGGGCCCGGAAATTGTATTCGCGTCTTTTGCAGCGTCCGGATGCATGCGTTTTGATGGACGATGAGACCTATGAAAAGGAGGACTCAAAAAACCCTCCCAGGTCCACAATACTTTACTGCCGTCGTTGGGGAGGATGTGAGCGATGCGGACAGGTCGATTCAAGTGGAGAAATTCGGTCGAAAGATACTGCTATGGCAAGCAATATGTTCCTGTGGTTTGAAGTCAACCATTTTTTACACTACCGGAACTATAAATACGGAAATCTATCGATCTGAGTGTCTCCAGAAGAGATTATTGCCTTTATATAAGAAGCATAGTACACCTCCACTGTTTTGGCCGGATTTAGCGTCGGCTCACTATGCAAAAACCACTCGCAATTGGCTTGCGGAAAAGGGTATAGATCCACCAAATTGCCCTCAGCTTCGACCCATCGAACGTTACTGGGCAATCGTGAAGAGGGTCTTCAAGAAGGCCGGTAAGGCAGCTGGGAACATGCAGGAGTTCAAAAAAAATTGGGCTCAAGCGTCCAAAAAATGCGATGCAACACTTGTCCGGAACTTGATGAAGAGCATTCGATCCAAAGTTCGAAAATTCGTGAAGGAATAACTTAAATTTCATCCGGTCTTCATTATGTTCAAGTTTAACCTCGTACAATAAAGGATCAATTATTTGTATGAATCAAATATCGGTTTTCAACAAAATTTGAAAGAAAGTTTGTGGATAGCTTATTTTCGATACACTCCTTATGTTGTTCCCAAGCATCATCTGTTGATTCTCTGTGTAATAACAGCTGTTCTGGCAATAATAGAGTAGCAACCTCGGGTGGTCAATCATGCTTATGCTCTTGCTAATGCCCATGTAAATTTAAAAGAGGTCATAAATTTAGGTCTCATTAACCACTTCGTTTGGATGCATTTGAAAAGACCTTATATGCTATTTTCCAAGTGTGCGTAACTTTCTTTCGCTGCAGTAGAAATTTTAACCTCTTGTTAATCCTAGGTATTAGGGTAAGCCTAGTTTAAAATTTGCATTTGTCTAGTGTTCGTGATTCCTTAAAAATGCTCCACAAAATTTTACATTTCACAAATGTTTGTCGATACTTAGCCATGTACATTTTCCACATCAAATCTGAAACAACCCATTGTCCTCAAAAAAAAAACCACCAACCTCACCACTAGAGCTTAAATATTCCCGGAACATGAATATCAGCACATTTCGCCGAGCATTGCCATTTATTGCAAAGTGGGTGGAAAATCAGCGGAATAAAAATCAGCACTCACGGAGTTAGTTCCTATGCTGGCAGGTTGGTTGCTGGTGTGGCTGTCTATTGGGTCAATTCTCCACTCCCTGAATTCCCAATCTGCCCACCAAGATTACGGCGACTGAACGGCGTGTGGTGTGGTGCGGTGCGGTGCGATGCGATGCGAACAAAGCTGAAACGAAAGCCCCACGCTGCTGCTCCTGGCTAGGAACCGAAATACCAATCAAATACCTTTCGCTGCTGTTTTCGGGCTTCACTGTCGTCACCGTCGCTGCACATCTCCACGGGTGAAATGAATGAATAAAATATTATCAAAATTGAGTTTGTTTATTGAAAGTATGGTCTATGTATATACAGTCTCTCCCTCCGTGTGCTCCATGAGTGAAGGAGTTTAGTCGTCGCCGCCGCCGCCGACCACCGCCAGCAGCAGCCAGCAATAGTTTTCCCATGCGGGTGGGGTTGGGAAAAATTTCGAGAGACGAACTGTTGCAAACTAGCTGGGAAGCTATTTTCCGGTCGAAGCAAAACAGAAAAGCGCAGAACAAAGGATTACTTTTGATCGTTGCTCCATCCATGTATCCATTGTTTCCGAGTTGGGATGTTTTCCATTCTGAACAGAAGTGCTTGTTATAGCTAAATTCTGCCGAGTGAGCGGTGAAATTTTAAATCAAATAAGACCGAGCTGGCTGGGTGTGCTCTGAAACGGTGGACTGGGAAGTATTCTAACATAATTGGGTGGAAACAACTGAACTCAAGATTCACTCACCATTTTCATCATACTTAGAATGAGCATTCTAGTCACGGTTACAATATTATGCATGGGAAAACACAGAAATAAACAAAATTCACAATACTTATTACTTTTTTTGTTCTTTTCTTTTACCTTGCCCCCCGCCCAGCCAGTGGACCACCCCAACCATACGAACATTTCGTGAAACGGAGACGCGACACGAGTATTTCACCACCGCAAACAAAACAACAATAATTAAATTTCGAATGCAAGATCCAGAGCCCGCTCTCCCAGCGGTTGCGAATGCGCGGCGCGATATGAGGTAAAAGGAATATGGCAAATGAAGAGACAAGATGTGTTTGGTGTGTGGTGTAATGGAAAACGGAGATGGGACACGCAGAGTATAAGATAGAATAAAAAAAAAAGAAAGAAAAAGTGAGTAGGGGATGCGGCGCTTTGTTCTGTGTATGCGCGAGGGGGGGGAAAGGGGGGGGAGGGAAGGTGCAGAGAAAATTTTGGGGCTTTTGGGCCCAGGGGGGGCCCCCCGAAGCCACACCCCCTCCCGATTCCCCGAAGAAAGAAACACACAACACACAACCCCCGCAAAAAGGAAAAAATTGAGGACAGGAAAAAAAAAACAAGGTCAAAGGATCAGAGTTGTTTTTTTTTAGAGAGATAGGAGGGGGCATGAGGAGTTCCGTTGTAGGTACACTGATAGGCAAAATAAAGTGCCCACCTCATCGTTTTTTTCAATTTCTCTCATTTACTTGGTTCAAATTAATGTAAACACACTGTATTTTTTTATTATCTTATTTTTTATATTCTTTTTAAGTTTCACTTATGGAATACTGAAAAAAAGGAGTTTTACTTAAAGAAAAATAAAATCAATTTGTGTTGAAAAAAAAACAGTGACAAAATAAAGTGCCCACTTCATTTAGGCTACAGAAAACATAAATTAAAGTAAAATAAAAGCATTTCAATAATTGATGTGTCCTCCATTGGCGCTTCGACATGCTCTCGACCAGGATCTAGCTCTTCCCAGGCGCGCTCCAGGGCTTCAAAATAGTTATTTTTATTGGTAACACCAGTTTTCTTAACCCTGGCATCGAGAATCGCCCACAAATTCTAGATGGGATTGAGGTCCGGGCTATGTGGAGGCCATTCCAGCGGTTTAATCCGACAAGACCGAAAGAAAGACTTGGTCTTCTTAGTAGTATGCTTCGGGTCGTTGTCCTGCTGGAATACGAACTTCTCTTCAAGGCCCGTCTGGATCAGCGAAACCTCCAGATTTTCTCGCAGGATGTTGATGTAAGAATCTGCCGTCATTATCCCGTCGATTTTCACAATGCTTCCCACTCCACCCCACGAAAAACACCCCCAGACCATCACATTTCCTCCTCAATGCTTCATCGTGCCTTGGATGTGGCGCTCCTGAAGCTCCTCTCCCGATCTGCACCAAACACGAACCCGCCGCTTTCGGTTAAACAGCTCGAATTTTGATTCGTCCGTCCAGAGAACCGTTTTCCAGAACTCTAGAGGCTTATCAGCATGCTCCTTAGCAAACTTAAGCCGTTTGGTTTTGTTTGCCTTGCTGATAAATGGGCGCTTCCAGGCAAGTTTGCTATTCAACCCCTGTGCTACGAGACGGCGACGAACAGTTCGACCGGAAACTGATAACTGAAGGGTTTCCTGGATCTCGCGGACAGTTACCTTCGGGTTCTTCTTGACTTCGCGCATGATCTTGGTGTCCGTTCTCGCATCCGTTATCCGCTTCCTGCCTCTGCCAGGGCGATCCACCACTGATCCAAACGTTTTAAGCTTTAGAAGAATTTTGCCAACCGCTGCCTAACTGATACTGTACTTCTTAGCGACAGCCCGGTGCGATTCACCGTTTTGCACATCACAAACGACCAATTTTCGGATACACAAGGGAATTACTTTCGAAAGCACTGCGTTCTCCATTTTTTTTTCAATTGAATCAAATGCGATCACGCAGGCATACCAAATGTACCGCCTCACGACAGTATTACGATGACTGTCACCTTCTTAACCCTATGACAGCCTCACAATTGAGCTATCCACGACAGCCCACAGTGAACCAGTCATGCGACATGCAACGTTGCCGTCTTTGACTGTACACATTACGCATGTTCGTGTGGATGTATTTTGTTTTATGGTCTAAGACAGCCTCGATTGTTCATTCGTTACATTTCGCAAAGATACGACATGTACTTCGTAATACTGCCAATAAATTGTTGACATCGCCACTGATATTTTACTCTGGTTCCTCATGTCGTGTCTTCGTGTTTTATGTCTACCAGTGCCAGTACAATGCCGAAGCGGATTCGGTTATGAGTATTGTGCTAGTGCCAATTTATCATTGATTCGCTTTCTGCAGTCGTCAAGTGATCGCTGCTGAGTTAGTTAGTTTATATTCAACTTCTAACGATTTTTTTTAACTCGTGCATTTATTTGGGAGGCTCAATTGGGTTAGATGTACGGAGCCGATAATTCTTTGTTTTTTTTTTTTTTATAATGTAGGATTAGTAGGAGTTGGGCTATATACTCGCGGGTATCCCGAGGTTAGAATAGGTGACATTTTTTGGGGATGGGTTGGACAGAGGAACATGGAAATAGGATTCGGTAGTCTCATCAGATAGCTGTCAACTTGGTGCGATATGATCAGGGCTCCCTTATTGTGTTCGGACGGTTATTATTTTCCGACGATTTTTACAACAATTCCGAAATGGAAATTTATGTGAAACCAATCTGGGTGACGTTATGAAGATTGAAAGTGGTGCATATAGAAGTGGGACGAATGAAATTTGTGCTGCTGAAAGATGGTGCGATGGTGCTGAAAATGGTGCGAGTAATAGTCGCACAGGTGGAAGTCTTACGAGCGGGAATCGTAGTCCGTGCGGATGAAAATGGAACGGGTGGAAGTTTAGTGGTAGTGGATGACCTAAGTAACAATTTTAGTTTGTAAAAACATTTCTACAAATTCACTGTTGAGCTTATCAACCGTCATCTTATTTTGAATCAAAACTGCTTTACAACCTTTGTTTACTCAAAACGGGAGAATCTATTGAACATCCCCTGCTTAACAACATTTGAAGAAATATGTTTATTCAACAATTCTCATTTGTATTTATTACACATCGACATTATTTAGCAATTGGTAAATTCATTGAAAAGTAAACAATACTGACCATGCATCAGAACCCTAGTCATAACCAATTCAAACAATAGAACATCAATAGAAAATGAGAATTCATGTAAATGAAGACTAACCATGTTTTCCTTATGCAAAGCTCATCCTCAGGGGATCAATCAGAGTATTGTCACTTATCACAAGACATAAAATGTAATAAAGACTATGATATGTTCCTTTGACTAAAAAAAAAACAAATATGTTCCTTAGTTTGAATTAATTCGGACAAGGGCTCGGTGGTAGATTTGATACTCCATAACGCACCACGAAAAGGTGATCTACCAGCGTTACGGGTCTAACAATGGTTTACAGAATGAGTTTATTCAAGAACTCTATCTAACGTTGTTAATACACCAAAATGTTTTGAGTTAACTTTGAAAGGATGTTTTTTTTTTGCTTTTATTGTTTATTCTTAGCAGTCATTAGTAAAGGTAATTCCTAACTTGTGGTATTTATATTTCTCCATATGTTTGAAAGAACTTTTTTATAAACTATACAGTACCCAAATTTGACATTGCTCAATCCCAGACTTGAACTCGTTATGCTGAATTGAATGCTGCCTTATTTTTCATCACCTCCATCCTTGGTTATGTATTTGAAACAATGAAAGGACGTATTTCAACCAGTCTATAATTTACATGACATAATTTAACAATCGTTAATTAACAGTCACATACACAGACCTTTGGGTATAAGCAACAATCAATGTGCAACTATGATTTGAAATTGGTTCACTGTTGTAGAACCCCTTGGTACGAAGTACACCTTGTAGATTACACCTTGCACATTACACTTCCTGAGCCAAAACATATATTCGTTTTCTTCGTGACTATGCAGCCGCTGGTATAAGTTAAGAGTTTTATAATTGCTCCATAAACATTCCACAACATGTTTAAAAAATGTTTATGGGTTTTTAACAGAATCTTATGGATCATAACTACGTATTTTATGGAACGACTTTCAATTTTTTATGGATTATTTCTTCAGTTTTGAAGGCGCAAACTTAGGGCTGCCAATGTAGGTATAGTGAATAGTAATAACTTTCATTCTTGTTTCGTCAACTAGCAATCTAGTTTTCAACAACTTTATATTAAGGTGAACAAACGGAATACCGATAAATCGCAACTAGTAAATCAACTTCATTCCTTCATAATTCATGTATTCCCAGTTATTTCACAGTGGCAGAATTCTAAACACTAAAGTGGGGTTTCATAAAATAAATAAGGAAATAATTCTTGCTTGCCAAAACTGTGTGTACTGATTACGGTGTCTTCATAAACTGTTTTCACATGTTTCAACTATTTATGTTATTCACATTGATGTCGCTTATGCCCATCATAAGTTGATGCTATGAATATCATTGCGTGCGACATGGTAATAGTGAGCAAGTAATTAATCGGCAAAATTGAGTAGTAGTTTATGATATTCCTAAATATATTTTCCCCACTATATAACACAATATGTTTAACGTACAAAACGAAATAATCCTGATTATCGCCAACTCCATCTAGCACGGCCAGTGGGTCATATAGTTTTTCAACAGAGAGTGCTACAACTTCTATAAGCATTTTCTCAAAACCGGCGCGAGAAACTTTCGCAAAACCGGCGCGAGAAATTTTCGCAATACTGGGGCGCGAATTTTTTGAGCAACGAAACATAGGCCTGATAATACGCGTGTAACAATCTGTTTTCCTACTAATATCTTTTCTCCCTAACTCCTTTCTATGTAGCTCATTTTGTGCCGAAAGAATGGTGACCACAAAGGCCATCTACCTACTTTAAAACAATCTTACAAAAACAACGGTAAGGAATTACTGGCTGAATTTCTAACCGCAAAATACGGTAACTCTCTGTAATGGAAAATGAGCAAAAGCATAGGGGCAACCGACATCCTCACGAGATCCTTCTCGTGACAGCCGACTCGGGTAAGCCAAAACTGTCGTCGCTTAAGGAAGGCTGTCCTAGCGAAAGAATTTGCGAAGCAGAAGACATGATAAAATGTAAAATTAACATCCCATTCGGCTTACAACGTTTCGAGCGTGATGGTTTCAGGAGAGCCGGCGTAGCACCGACTGTTCCAATACAGCATTTTTTTCATGTATGAGTGCCCTGTTGCCGATACATCTCGGGTTGGGTACCGAACGTACGGTAGCAAGCGATAGTTCGGTTCACACAGAGACAGTCGATGCAGTTTAAACTGGCTGTAGCAAGAAGGCTGTACTATTGGGAAGCCTGAAAGATTTTATATAAAGACTGCACTAAAAAAAAAAAAAAAAAAATAACCACAAAAAATTTTTTTAAAAGGGATTCTTCCAAATTTTTCGGGATAAAAAAATAACAACATAATAGTTTTTTGGCAATATTTTTTTTTTAAATTTCCTTCCCCAACCTGAATGCCCGCACATTTCTTTTAACACTGCCTGTGAGATCTTGGGCGAGGCTTTGTCCATCTTCCTTACACAATTTCTCCCAGATTTCATCGGTTTTGAATGTTTTTCCGCTTTTCTTCATCTTCTTCTTCATTATCGCCCAAAACTTTTCGATCGGACGAAATTCTGGTGTATTTGGCGGGTTCGCCTCCTTCGGGACCACATTAACGCCCTTCGCTTCGTACCAATCCATTACAGGCTTGGCGTAATGGCACGAAGCGAGATCCGGCCGGAACAGCGTGGGACCATGATGAGAGCGGAGGAAGGGCAGCAAGTGCTTCTGCAAGCATTCCTCCCGATAAATCTGCTCGTTTATGGTGCCGGTTGTAACGAACGGCTTGCTGTACCGTCCGCACTCGCAGATCGCCTGCCACAACAGGTACTTCTTCGCGAATTTGTCCATCTTTCTCTTCCGGAACTTTTCCGGAACCTCCATGCGGGACGTACCGACAAAAAACTCGAGGCCGGGGATTTGATTGGTGTCCACCTTGATATATGTCTCGTCGTCCATGACGAGACAGCCTGGCTTGACCAGCCACTCACGGTACAGCTTCCGCGCACGCAATTTGGCCATCGTGTTTTGCTTGTCAGTCCGGTTTGGCGCCTTCCTGACCTTAAAAACACGTAGCCCAGCCCGCTTCATGGTCTGCTGGACAAACCACTTCGACGAATTGACTTTTTTGGCCACGTCTCGGATGGAAAGGTTGGGGTTATTCTTAAAGTACTGCCTTATCTTCCGCGCCTTCTCTGGGTATTCCGTTTTCGGTTTTCGGCCGCTTCCAGCGCGCCGCTCGATGGTCTTCGTCTCCTGGAACATCTTTACAACGCGGGACACGGTGGAATGGTGGATTCCAAGCCTTTTGCCGATCCATATGTGCGACTGACCAGGATTATCGATCACCGCGTCCAGGGTTTGCTAGCGTAGCTCTTCTTGTTTCGAATGCATCTTGAAAATTACTTGACAGATCGCGATAAAATTTTGCACACATAAACATAACACTCTAAATTAGTAAATTTCACTAATTTTTACCCACGCGATAAAAAGTTATACCCAAAACAAAGTGTCGCATTTTTCTGAGTCCAATCTTTTTTTAAAAAATAAACTAAATATTCAAAAATAATTTTTTAATTTTTTTTTAATTTTCAACAAAGTTTTTATGTGCGATGGAGGTGAAACGGAGTTTATTTTTTTTTGGGGTAATAAAAATTTTTTGGAGGTTTAAAGAAAATCATGAAGTTTGTTGGTTCTTTTTTGAGAAGAGAAGTGGTGGAACTTCAGAGAAGTCCATTGAATTGCGGAAAAATTCTCAACGTTTCTGGAAACTTTATAGAACTTCCAAAAAGTTTGCTGATCACCCATGGAATAGAAACAGCTTTCTGGATCTAGCCGGAACGTTAAAAAAACAGTTAGGCTTCCCCGGAATTATTTGGACTTCAAGTTGGTAAATTTTTCAGGAAAAAAAGCGGAATTTCAAAAAAATTTTAATAATTTACGAGAAATTTAAACAAATCTGGGAAGTTGGTCGATTTGCAAATTTTTTAATATGTTGGTGTTGAAGTTGTTGGTGTAGTTGATTTTTTGATTCTCGTTTTGGTTCGGTACGAAAAATTATTGAGTAGTAAGAGGTTTGATTTCTTCCTAAAACTTAAGTACCCTGAGCTTCTGGGATGTTCCCTGAACTATTGGAAAGTTTCTCGAGCTTCTGGGAAGATCTCTGAACTTCTAGGCAGCTCCCTTAACTTATGGAAACATGCTTGAAATGTGACCTAAACTTTTGAGAATGCTCCAAAAATCTTTAGAAGTTTTCTGAATTTCTGGGAGTTTTCTAAATTATGAATTTCTGGTGTCTTCAAGAACGTTATCTTCTCCGTTTCGACTGTTGTATATTCGTTGCCAAACTACACATCAGCATTATCTTATATCGTTTAAATTAAATGCATGCATTCACACACTCACCTTCAGTCAAACTAAAGAGCAGATATTCCTCGTCGTCTGTTAACGACGCACTACTCGCAGTAAAAAATATTTGATCAAACCAATCCATGGCTTTTTTTAAAATCTACGATCTCTGAAAAAAAAAACTTCTGATCTCTAATGTTGAATAATTGACAGGATGACAGGTGTTGGTGGGTTTAACAACAAGAAATACAACACCGGTGCGGGGAAGGCAAAGTTGTTCTATTTTAGCTGGTTCTATGCAAGTTTTGCTGATGCAAATCAAGTATAAATTTGTTCCAAAAATAGACCACCGCTGAAGATGCCCTAACTGTTTCTTCCAAAATAGAGCAGATACAAAACTGATGACCCGTTGTGGAATTAATTATGATATGCATGCTATTGAACAAATATTTTAACTTTTTAGTGTATTTCGTCATTGTACATTCATTACAGATCTTTTTATAAAGCCGCCTGTAGATTTTCATGAACCTAGGACGGAGGCCACAGACGGCCAATGACATTTATATAAAGTCCGGCCCATCAGGCAGCTTGCTTGCGTTGGAAGAAAAAATATTGTAAACATTGCTGAGCAAGCGAGTGGTGACATTTCTGGAATGAGTATGCACACTTAGAAATTGTGAATTTTACACGAGACGTAATTCATGTTTGTAAAAAGTCGAGGAATGCAAAGAAAGATATCGTGTAAAATTATGTCTCCTGAAACTGACACACACGCAATTCGATGAAAGATATGTTTGATTGAATTTATTTTCTCATCTCTTTCAACACATTCTTATGTGCTTAAAGCGCTTGCATGTGTCGGTCTCAGGGGACAGAAATTTACATGACATTTTGGTAGTGTGTCAAAATGATTACTTTTAAACGTTTGTTGAGTTTATCGTTGAATTAAACTGACCCAAAAACTTTTCATAGCTTAACCCTTTCCATCCCAGAAAGATTCTCGATGTTTTGAAATTCAAAAATCCGCTCTTTTATGTAGAACAAAAGTAATTCCATACTCTGCTTCACCCTGTTCTATGTAGTACTTACAATTGTAAGAATGAACAAAAAGGTGTGGATCACTTGGTAATTCTAACATGAATAATAAAAAAAAAGGCTGAATGTTACCTGGGAAGAGGCAACCGGATCACTATGTATTTCTGAAATGGATAGTTTTAGGATTTTTTTCGGGTAGGAAAACTGACAATTCTTGCACAGGCTCCAAACATGCCAATCGTAGGACATTCCGTGCCTTTTCTGAGAGGTGTGCAACAATTGGCGAGTTTTTAGATTGTGCAATAATTGGAGCACGAACAATCTGCTTACTGAGCAAATGGTCGGGAGTTCAATCCAAGGCCCGTCCTCTTCCTTGCCATTTTGTCACTTGCCTCTTTCTATCACCACTAGATTTAAAAATAAGACAACAAAGAGCAGTCTACTCCGCTTTCATCGATCGCATCACTTACCACAGTGAATCCATGATCTAAAAATAGCCTGCCTTACTAACACAAAACTAAAACTATCCTTTCCCTTACAATCATGGAGACGCAGAGGTAAACACGATCTCTAATCAATGACTGTCAAACTAATCATCCTTGCCCCCTCCCCGAAGACCGTGAGGACGTGGCCGGCGCCGGTACTGATCTATAAATAGAATGAACTAGTGAACTTGTACATTGAAGATGTAAAGCTACTCCCTAGCTCCATCTATGTGGTTCTCTGTGCAATTTCACTAGTTCTGATCAGTAACGGAGTAGCAACTACGAAATGCACGGTAAAAAAAAGAAGGGGCACGAATATGTATTCCCTGAAAAACTGACGTGTGTCGTCCGAGTATCAGGGACACTCTCGAGTCCCTTCGAATCTTGGAGAGAGTTACGGCAAGGTGATGGATTGTCGTGTTTGTTGTTTAATATTGCATTGGAAGGTACGATTCGAAGAGCTGGGATAGACACGAGTGGCATGATCTTCAGGAAGTCTGTCCAACTATTTGGCTTCGCCGACGATGTTGATATCGTAGCACGTAACTTTGAGACGATGGCGGACACGTTCATCAGACTCAAAGCTGAAGCAGGTAGTAAGATTCGGGTTTGTGATTAATGCGTTGAAAACGAAATACATGAAGGGAAGAGGCTCACGAGAAGACAATGTTAACCTCCTACAACGAGTTTAGATAACGGTGATGAAATCGAGGTAGTAGACGAATTCGTGTATCTGGGCTCATTGGTGACCGTCGATAACGACACCAGCAGAGAGATACAAAGGCGCATTATGGCTGGCAATCGTGCCTACTTTGGACTCCGAAGGACGCTAAAATCGAACAAAGTTCGCCGAACTACAATGTTGACCATCTTCAAGACATTAATTAGACCGGTAGCTCTCTTCGGCTACAAAACATGGACATTGCTAGTGGAGGACCAACGCGCCCTTGGTGTCTTTGAACGGAAAATCCTGCATACGATCTACGGTGGAGTCTAGTGGTGGAGACAGAACGTGGAGGCGAATGAATCACGAATTGCATCAGTTTCTGGGTTAACTGATCAACATAATCAACAACATAACTTACTTTTGGGTAGAATTTCACCCAAAAGTAAGTTATTTATACACAACGGGTACGTTAACACAACTATACCCAAAATTGGCTTCCCACACGCAACTGCTCAAATGGGTACTTTTTTTCTTCCGTGTATAGTGTAACACCCTTTATGGACTAGTTTGCTTTCTTATGCATCCGATTATTGAATATATTTTCATCCTATTATTTACTAGTTTGTTCATTTAATTTGATTTGTATATTTTGTCCTGTTTTCGTATTTTGTTTGTTCATATTTTCACTCATTAAATTTTCATTCTGTAATAATTCAGAATATATGTGCATATACTTACCTTATTGTTTTTATAATTATTTTTTCATTTTACTAATAAACTTAATTACTATTTATTCTATTATGTTTATTATATTAAATGAAATTATTAGCATTTTTATTGTTAAAATTTTTATTGTAATGATTTTTAGAAAAATATTTTTCTCTCTATTTTGTCTCACTTTTCAGCATAGAGCTGGAAACTTTCACCCACCCCTGGGTGTCTAGGGGCCAAAAGGGGTTAGACTCGGTGGATACATTCGTCAGTTTTGTAGACTTGCATTCTAATTTGTTTGCTTCCGTTGGATAAGTTAGGATGATTCAGGAACCGCCGGACAATACTAAGGTTCCAAGAATCACTGCTTTCTGAATGCAGTTCAGTTCCTTTCGCAGCTCCAACTCTTCAAGTGAACGTATAAAGGTACGGGGAACAATTCAGGTCGCCGAGATTAATACCGGAACTATACGGACCTCCTCCAAATGTCACATCTGCCTCAAATCCTCCGCCAAATCTTGGTAGAGAACGTTTAATGGATCCAGCGGTACAGCGACATCGATGAGAGTTACACTCTTCTTCCTTTTGTCGTAGATCACAATGTCAGGGTGATTGGCACGGATGAGGTCATCCGTTAGCATCTCGCGATCCCAATACCGGGCTATGCAACTATTTTCCAGAATCGGCTCTGGCAGGTACTTGTAGTAGGGCACGTACTGGTTCACCAAATTGTGCTTCAGTGCAAGTTTTAGGTGCACGACCACGAAACGCAAC
>JAHHFK020005452.1:0-115521 GCA_024533555.2 Aedes koreicus | reverse complement strand
AATGGCTTACTTGTCAGCTTTGAATGGATTCAAAAGGAAGCTATCTACACTATCTTCAGGGCTAGTCCCGGCAGGTTTTTATTTGGCATGGTTTAATTAGACGGATAATGTATGGCCCTAAACGACTTTCTAGGCAAGAGCCACACTTTTGACGAGCATTCACCCAACGACACTCTATTTGCGATGAAACCCTAATTGCTGTGTAATCAAATTAAATGATGCCACTGAACACACATTATAATTAAGGGCTGTGACAAACCGATGAGTTGCGGTGCCGGTGGATTTACGTTCTCTGAATGTCCATACAGCAATTGCAGGCCCTTTTCGATAGCATAATCTACTGATTGCAAGTGTCATCAAGCTCTAATGAGGGTTTATCTGGAATTGAGATAATGTAACCCCGAATTCGCCATAATCCCTATCATGGCGTTCTGCATCGTATCGATGCTGTGCAATCTAATTTGAAACATTTGGTATGCTGAGTTCATTATTGCGTACAAACACCGTTTGTTTGTCAAAGCAAAACGTTGAATCGATCGTATAAATTACCATGGTGCAGGAGTTACTCAGAACAGTAAGCTACCGAGCTGACGAGATATAGGGAAGATGTACCTATATTAATCTCATCACTTTGCAATTCATCCTACTTGAAATAAAACGATATACACGTGACAGGATTAGTTAGTAATGTTTGTTGTAGTTATTTAACGTAAGCAAACATTATTAGAAAAACGAAACCGATCCTTCAACTGCCCAATTGTTTGATTCATCGTAGGATGAATATAGGAACAATGAGATTAATATGGGGGCAGTTTCCCTAAGAATCCTATCCATTACTGCTCACGACCAGTTGTAGACAACATTCCAAGCCGCTCGTCCGCGATGCACCGCTATGGGGTACGATGGGGTTTCTGACTAAAAGTGGTGGCCAAAACATGCGGTCTTGAATGTTTGAATTAAAGTTTACACTAATGACCATTCTCGAGGTACTGATCCCAAGTAACATTGCCAAAACTATCAAGCTTTAATAAGATGATTAAGGTTTTATGAAAACCACTAGAAATCAATTTGGTTTTATTATGGCACCAAGAGGTGCCAATGAGGTTCATATTTTAATCAGCTTTATGAGAACCTAAACAGCTTCTGTACAACGATATTACTAAAACCTTATTTTCTCAAATTCCGTTCACTGCTCCTATCAAAGTTTTTATTTCGAGTTTGTGAACTTTCAAAATTTTGGCTTAAATTCCATTTTGGGACTAATTCATATTATCTTATAAAAGCTAGTTTCAAAAGTATTTTAAAAGCGTAGCTTGCCTTCATTAAATGAGACATTGACTGGAAAATTGGCATTGAGAGAAGTCACAATATGATCAAATAGTTGTATGAGTGCTGGTGGAAGAATAAATTCGCATTTTGGCAAAACTGTGATTTTTTTCAAATCGCCATATTGAAATATAACAAACTAATTGAAATGTGAAACAATAAATGCATCAAATTACAAATTTAATGCAAATTAACTATAGATCGAAGACCAATTTCAGCATTCTTTGAGATAACCTTATTGGATTCCATCCATTTTCAAGAATTTCATGATTAATTCATCAAACATATTTGTTTTCATTGTTTTGTTGTTGTTGTTAACTCATAGTTTCTCGATGGATTTTCAAAATTTTAAGATAGATAGTTTTTTAGCTAGTTGCGGTAGTCAGGTTCACATCATCGCTGATGCTTTCAGAAAATGCACTAACCCACAATATTAGCATGAATGTAAAATATATCTGGGCTCATTGGTGACCGCCGATAACGACACCAGCGGAGAAATACAAAGGCGCAATATGGCTGGCAATCGTGCCTACTTTGGACTCCGAAGGACGCTAAGATCGAACAAAGTTCGCCGAACCACAAAAGTTGACCATCTACAAGACATTAATTAGACCGGTAGTTCTATGCGGCCACGAAACATAGACATTGCTAGTGGAGGACCAACGCGCTCTTGGAGTCTTTGAACGGAAGGTGCTGCGTACGATATACGGTGGAGTGCAGATGGAAGACGGAACGTGGAGGAAGCGAATGAACCACGAATTGCACCAGTTGCTGGGAGAAGCTCCCATCGTGCACATCGCAAAAAATCGGTCGACTACGATGGGCTGGGCATGTCGTAAGAATGTCGAACGACAGCCCTGTGAAAATGGTTCTCAAAAACGAACCGACAGGTACAAGAAGAAGAGGCGCGTAACGAGCAGGTGGATTGACCGGAAGTAGAAGGCGACATGCGGACCCTCCGCAGACAGCGAGGCTGGCAAGGGTACAGCCATGTTAGAAAAACAATTTTTTCAATAATCTGCTAAAAACTGTGCAATAGATTTAGTGTCGACCTGAAAAACACATCTTTTATCGTCCCGAACATGTTGGTGTTGGCTGCTGAGGCAGCTAAAATTACGGCGGTTTTACCACAGAGAACAGACATCCAAGCTGAAGTGCCCTCCGTTTGTAAATTTCTGTAACTTCCATTGTAAAATTTCAGCACGTTTCCGTTAGTTTTAGAGAATCGTATGTTGATGGCGCCCCCTGCGCGCTTCGTGGTATGATAGTAGTTGACTGTCTGTCAATTTTAGTTTGGTGAAACCTAGACTAGGTGGCGCTGATGTTCCAACGCTTTGCTTTTGAAAATGTACCCAGTAAATTGGGAAACAAATGTTCGAGCCTGGATGTCTGTGCTCTGTGGTTTTACTTTGAAAAAAAATTAAAAACGTCACAAGCTTCGAAAATTGTGACTTCATCTTTGTTTATCTCTTTTTTTTACGGGTCACCATGGCCATTGAAGACAAAAACCGTATCATCAGTCGTCTCTGGTAAAAGGGGGAAGGGCAAATCCCAAAAAACAAAAACAAAAAACGCAAACACCCGAGAATAAATTATCCACATCCATTCACCATTTCACCAAAAATGTCGTAAAGGGTGTACGGAATCAAATTGCGACACATACAAATATTCGTCCAAATTCACCCGTTCAACCAATCATCTTCAAACTTTCAGAGAGTAAAATAAAACATGTTATGAATATTTTCCCATGTTTGTTTTATTCAATTTCAATTCCATATCCAAATGCACGAACCTTCTTCTTAACACTACTCATAAGGTCCTGTACAACATTTGGACCAACTTTTTTTTTGCGTGGCAATCCATTTTTTCTTCATATCTTCCTCCGATTTCACTTCCTTAGGATGTTTCCAAAGTGCCTGCTTCATGATGGCCCAGTTATTCTCAATTGGCCGCAGTTCCGGTGCGTTCGGAGGGCTGAGATGCTTCGGAATGAAATCGACCTCCTTAGCCTTGTACCACTCCAAAACCTCTTTGGAGTAATGGCACGAGGCTAAATCTGGCCAGAAAATCGTAGGACCATCGTGTGACCTCAGAAGAGGAAGAAGACGCTTCTGGAGGAATTCCTTTAGGTACCATTGACCGTTCTAGTTGTCACGAATGGGGTGCTCCGCTTTCCACATTAGCAAATTTCTTGCCAAATCATATATTCTTTGGCAAACTTTGGCATCTTCTACTTACTAACGTCCTCAGGGACATCGAATTTATGATGAGCAGTGAAAAACTGGAGCCCCGGAAACTGCCGGAAGTCTGCTTTTACATACGTCTCATCATCCATAACGAGGCAATGTCGTTTCGTCAACATCTGGGTGAAGAGCTTCCGTGCACATGTTTTACCTACCGTATTCTGCCGTTCATCGCGATTAGGCGCCTTTTGGACTTTGTACGTGTGTAGTCCTTCACGTTTTTTTGCATCTTGCACGAAAGTTTTGGTTAGATTCAATTTCTTCGCCACATCTCGAAATGAACTGTTGGTATTCCTCTTGAAAGCTTGAACTATCTGTTTGTGATCCTTAACACTATACGGAGATCAATTTTTGCTACTTTTTTCTTTCCGATCGATGGTCAAACGGTCGTGGTATCGATTTAAAACACGAGACACCGTTGAATGTACCATTCCCAGCTTCCCCCCAAAAAACCGTTTTAATACTCCAAAATTTCTTTTCCGTTTTCCATCTGCACTCCACCGTAGATCGTACATAACACCATCCGTTCAAAGAAACCAACGGTGCGCTCGTGTTCCACAAAGAATGTCAATGTTTTGTCGCCGTAGAGGACTCCGGTCTTATTTATGTCTTGTAGATAGTCAGTTTTGTAGTTCGATGAACTTTCGATGATCTTAGCGTCCTTCGGACTCCAAAGTAGGCACTTTGCCAGCCATAATGCGCCTATGTATTTCTCTGCTGGTGTCGTTATCGGCGGTCATCAATGAGCCCAGATACACGAATTCGTCTACCCCCCCCCCCCCCCGTCCTTCCCCTCTCTCTTCCTTTTTTATTTTCCCCTCCCCCCTCTTCCTCCCCCCCCTCTCTCTTTTCCCCCCCCCCCCCCCTCCTCCCCCCTCCCCCCACCAAATCTCCCCACCCCCCCCCCCCTCTTTCCCCCCCCAACCCCTCCCCTCCCCACCCCCCCCCCTCCCGCCCCTCCTCTCCTCTCTCCTCCCCCTTCCTCTTATATACTTCGACGTCGAGACCTATTGTGGCGCTAACATGGACTCTGATCACTACCTGGTGATGGTATAAGTGATGTGATGTAATGTAATAAGAAGTAACCACGAGTGCAGGATTTGCCATGGCGTACAGTTCCTCCTAATGGCGAGATCAAACTGTACATACCTGTAATCCTTACTATTCCGTTGTATGAAGGGCCAAAAACGGGGGTGTGGACCCGTAAGCAGATGCACCACTTTTAAATGGCTGAAACTTTTCACCCGTTTGGTATTTTCTATTGACATTTTGGGTGGAATTAGTTCAATGTGATTTTGGTAACGCTGTGTGAATATTACGAATATTAGTGTTTGTCGCAATTTGATTCCGTACACCCTTTAGCTAAGATTTCCTCCAACGGCAAACAGTCCAAGCATGTTTGTAGAAGGCCTCATAAACGTACGATTCTAAAGATTGTACTTAAAAAAATGCAACACTTTCTTTTGTGTATTTGAGTGAACATTGATGAAATTTCGAGAAAACTAGATTAGAGTTTAATGTTTACATCAATGTTGTTGATTTATGAGCGTTTTCACGATTTACAGCCGAGAGTTCTCTGCACGCGAGAGGAGAGCAAAAAAACTATGCCGCTGTTCATCATCCCCCTGTCGTTTCCACAGGCAAGTGAATATGTGTATTTTTGCCATTACGCTTTTATCTCTTCATTCTATGAAATGAACTATTATTGATTGGCGAGGAACCGAATCGCATGGTGAGTGAGCACCGCTCGAGCAGCCGACGGGTTTGCTCATTGAGTGAATAATGCTGGTTGAACAAGATGTTACGGGTAATTCGCTTGCATCTAGTAGGTAGATATCTGCGGCGTGCAACCAACAGAGAGGTTGGGATTTATTTTTTTTTATCCCCGTCTATTTGCTTTCTGCTCAGTTGGCAAAGCTTGTTGTTTGATTTTGATGGTGATATAGGGTTTGCATTGTTTGGATCTTGGCGTTAGCTTGTGTCGCTTTTGAGATGCATCTCTGGTGTAATTTATAAAAACGAAATTAGTGTGCATTCGACCAACGAGACTCGCGAGAGCGGTTTAATTTTTCAGCAAACAGAGCTTCAGCAAAAAGAGCGCAGTGTAAGCCAATAAATGAATTACATCTCAGCATTGTTATTAAGAATATACAGTTCCTTAACTATTGATATTCATGAATTCAAGATGTGCTGTGCTTTCTAGCGAGTTTTGGGCTATACATAATACGAACAATGTCCAAACATTTCGAAAAAAGTGATATTCTATGGAATATTTCTATAGACACTAGATGTTCCTGTAAATCTCTGAATTGATAAAGTGAGTCAAGTCAACTATCAAAAACTATCCTTCCACAATTGTAAACTATTGAAAGTAACGCAAATAAAAGGTGATGTCTTAAAATTTTGTTTTGAAGGCTAAATTTACTAAATGCACAGTACTTTCCGATCACAGATTTCAATGTAGCAATGAACGTATGTTGCAGTGAACGATACATAAGGGGTGCACATTCGTTAATTATCTCATTCGTTCGGTAGTATTCAAGCAGTGTGGAGTGGCGGGTAGCCAATATTGGATTGACAGCTGGTGGTGGCAAGTACCCTGGAGGGTTCACTGGCAAGCAACCATTGGCCAGGTACCTGATGAATCTATTTTGCTAGGCAATTGTTGCTAGGCAGCCATGGGTTTCGCAGTCGTGTGATGGGCAATCGGTTTACCAAGCCAGTGGATGGAACCATGATGGACCAATTCAATTTTCCTAGTTAAAGAGTTTGTTTGAATTTGTCTTACATTTTCTTACTTCTGTTCTAAATTTTTGGCACTTGGCAGCCAGCGGTGGCTAAAATAGTTTTAGTTTTCCTTTTGTCGTCGCAAACCTTAAGTGTTGTGTAAAATTACTAGAACGGCTCGGAAATTTAAACGGTCTCTATATTATTCCGGAGCACACATACAGAGCAGGTTTATAGCAAATGGCTACCGTCACAAAAAATTAAAGCACTGAACGCTAATAACTGGATCATTTCTTGATTAATTTTTGCTCTAGACAATTAGAGGTTTTCACGACTGCTATTTTAATTTGCTCAAGTATTTACAATTAAAAAAAGGTGCATATATTTTGTGTAAAAATTCATCCTAATTTAGAAAATATTGAAGAATGTTGCAATCCGGCAGTTCCTATCACGGACAAGATTTTGCTTTTCTAACATGATATTCCGAATTATCATTCTCTGTGCATTCCAATTAGTACTGTGATAAACAGTTGTTCTGTTCTGTTAACAATTCGCGTTGAAAAGAGTTTTACTTCTAGGAAATAAGTTTTGAGATAAGGTGTAAATGTGGGAATTAGTGCAATGTCCTATAATTTTGATGCCAACCATATGCGCAAATTTCCGAAGCGAGTAAAGATCGAACAATCAGGAAATCCTCCGAAACGAGCATCTATCGATGCCAAGCAAGCCCATTGTTATTTCACGAAATAATTTCGAAGATGCGAATCATAGAATTTCTTATTTACTAGCATATGCCAATCCAACGTCCCATTAGAACAGCACCTACGCTGCAATGTTCTGCTATGAAACCAATAAAAATTATCTAACATGTTGAACATAATAATGCATCAAACGGTTTAACGTAGTTTACGTCAACCGGTCGGTCGTGTGTTATACACAAACCCACTGATTTTTCTAAATCAAACCATCAAATCAATCAAACCAAAATCAAACTATGTAATGAAAAAAAAAATACACAAAATAAAATTATTTAACTCGATTACTAGTATGGAAAACGTAGAGCAGAGCAGAACTTCAGCATAAGCTCTCATTTCCGGAACATCGATAGAAAACATCAAATTAATCCATGTTTATTCTATGAAATATTAAATCATATAAACAAATACACTTTTCATACCAACAGCTGACTGCTGCAGTGGTTTCAATGGCGTTTCAATATGTCGTGCCGTAATTTTAATGGGTATGCCGTAATTGCGGTTAAGAAGCTGTGTTAAATTTTCAACAATATCTCAGCAGCTAGCGATTTCTCGCGTACCACGAGAAAAGGACCTTTCCTTCTTGACCGATTTTCTTCATCAACTTTCTGTTAATAACGCAGCTATTAAGGTATTTTACATTGAATTAGCTGTTGAACGCTGCAAGTAGAGTCACAGATTTGTCTATTTTGCCGTGGTATACTACAGAGAAAGTCGATGAAGAGAATGGACCAATAAGGATAGGCTCTTTTCTAATGTTATGCGGGATTTGTTTTCAAATCTAGCGATACGATGCAAAGATAAATAAACTAAGAATTTGTTTTTGAAAGTCACATTCTATCTCTTGGTTAAAGTGCGTGTTGGGCTGAGTATGACGGAATAAAGATATTTACCCTATCAGTCTACCACTGAAAATCCACTCCTGAAGATAAATCTCAATAATTATATACATTGAGACCACGACGCGATGCAGAATCGATTTTTAAATTGATAATTCTGTATTTTACACGCTCACTTATCAGAGTCTTCATCAAACTAAAGGGCGATACGGTCAAAATTTGGTCAATATCAACTTAACGTATTTCTTTCAATTTTGCATTTAAAAAACCTGAAAACCCCTCATTTTGAAGGTGTGTGTGTGTAGAATGTTGCTCCTATTTTGATTTTGGAATTCACTCTTCAGTTGTCAAAATGCCGTCCAAGCAAGAAGAGCAGCGTATCAAAATTTTGCTCGCGCATCGCGAAAATCCGAGCTACTCGCACGCAAAGTTGGCAAAATCGCTAAAAGTTGCCAAATCAACCGTTACAAATGTAATTAAAGTGTTTGGGGAACGTTTGTCGACAGCCAGGAAGTCTGGATCGGGGGGAAATCGAAAACCGGAAGCCGCTGAGACGACAAAGAGAGTTGCCGGTAGTTTCAAGCGAAACCCTAACCTATCTCTCCGAGATGCCGCAAATAAGCTGGGTGTATCGTCTACAACCGTGCATCGAGCCAAAAAACGAGCCGGACTATCGACTTACAAGAAGGTAGTGACTCCAAATCGCGATGATAAACAAAATACGACGGCCAAAGCGCGATCCCGGAGGCTGTACACGACGATGCTGACGAAGTTTGACTGCGTGGTAATGGACGACGAAACCTACGTCAAAGCCGACTACAAGCAGCTTCCGGGACAGGAGTTTTATACGGCAAAAGGAAGGGGAAAGGTAGCAGATATTTTCAAGCACACGAAACTGTCAAAGTTCGCAAAGAAATATCTGGTTTGGCAAGCCATCTATACCTGTGGCTTGAAAAGCAGCATTTTCATAGCTTCCGGGACTGTCAACCAAGAAATTTACGTGAAAGAGTGTTTGAATAAACGTCTGCTGCCTTTCCTGAAGAAACACGGTTGTTCCGTACTGTTTTGGCCGGATTTGGCATCTTGCCATTACGGTAAAAAGGGCCCCCCCAACGGGCCAACCCCCCCCCCCCACACCCCCCCCCCCCCAAAAAACACACCCGAACACAAACAAAAAAACAAAAAACGAGAACAGCAGCCACACACCACTCTCCCCCCAAGGCAACGGCTGCAACATCCAGGGCGCCCCCACTAAAAAGAACCCAAACAAAATTTTCCCATTTTTTTAAATTATAAACAAAAAAAAAAAAAAAATAATTTTATTTAATAAAAAAAATCCACCACTCTACACCCCTCTTTTTTTCTTCCCCAATTTTTCCCACCCCCCCCTTCCCCCTTCCCCAAAGTGGCCCGTCTGGATTAGCATTGCAACGGAAATCAGTTCCTTGTTCTTTCGTTTTTCCATTGTCTCACACACGCGGCGGCTGCGCTTGAATTGAATATCTTGAACCAGACAACTGCTAGCGATTAACTGAGTGAGCAAGAAGTTTTTTGTTCAACAAAATAATGCTCAGACTGCGAGTCAAATGTTGCACGAGTTATGGCGATTGTGCTCAAGGTTTGAGAGAGTAGAGCTGATTCTTATGAACTCATTCTCTGGTTTTTCCTATTCTCGCGGTGAGTTGAATCACCATATCGTTCAAACCGTTGCGCTCCATCTCGTGCTGCAATGCTGGTACGAAAGTGAACACTGTGAGTTATCTCTCTCGAAAACAGGTATTGAGCGTTCATTGATGTGAGTACATACAACATTGGTTTACATGTGCAAAATTTCGTCCCAATCCGTCAAGTGGCTATCGTTTTGGCTACCAAGCAAGAAGTACTTCGACGAAAAAATCATGGGCGTGGATTTAGAAAACCCAGGCCAGTCCCACAGGTGGATCGCGAAACAGTTGGGAATCGGCAATTCAACCGCGCCCCGTGTGGTAAAATCGTTCAAGGAGACCCAAGCGACCCAGCGGCGAGCTGGCAGCGGAAGAGAAGGGAAGACGACTGACCCCGTGAGCGCAAGGAAGGTGGCTTACATCAAGCGCAATTTAAACCATTTGATTCGGGACGTGGCCAAGAAGGTCAATTCTTCCGTCTGATTTGTCCAGCAGACAATCAAGCGAGCCGGACTTCATGTCTTCAAGGTAAAAAAAAGGCGCCTAACCGAACCAATAAACAGAATACGGTGGCCAAATCCCGCGCCAGGAAGCTGTACCGCGAGTAGTTGCTGCAGCCGAAATGCATTGTAATGGACGCCAAGCAGATCCCCGGCCTGGAGTTTTTTTTTGGCCAACAAATCCCGCCTGATGTTCCGGAAAAGTTCCGGAAGAAGAATGTCGACAAATCTGCATAGAAGTACTTGGTGTGACAGGCGATCTGTGGGTGCGGCAATTTCAGCAAGCCGTACATAACGACCGGCATCATCAGCGGCAAAATGCGCCTGCTGCCCTTCCTCCGATCCTACGAAGATCACACTCTGTTTTGGCCGGATCTGACATCGTGCCATAACGCGAAACCGGTGATAGAGTTGTACGAAGCCCAACGATGTTGTTTTTGTGCCGAAGGATGCAAATCCGCCAAACTCGCCAGAACATCGCCCAATAGAAAAATTCTGGGCGAGTATGAAGGGCAAAACAAGGAAGGTCTGTTTCAAACACGACAAGGATTTGAAGAAAGAGTGGATGAAAGTGTGTAAGAAAGATGGCATTTAGCCTAGGAGAGGAGGTTGAATACACCAACTTAGCAAAAACATAGCTGATATTTGTTTATTTATTCCCTGATAGTTTCAAAAATATCCGACTTAAAATGAATGTTTGGTGATCATTTTTGTCTGTTGCATTTTTTTCGAGTACAATCTCTAGGAAAATTTCCTCCATTAAATTGTCTTTTGTCGTTTTTAATATTTTCGTTATGCGAAATTAGTCCAGTTTTCACTGCGGACGTAAAAATAAAATACAAAGCAAGCAACCAGTTAATCAATCTATTAATCAGTGTGGTTTTTGGCCACGTTTTTGAGTCGATCACTCCTTTGTGCGATGACAGTTGTCATGCGTCCGAAAATAGTCAACCGACAATTCCGAGAGCGTACGCCTTCACCTTAGTGATCAGGCCAGACATGCCATAGACAACTCCTTCGCACAGTGTTCCTGCCATTGGCCAAAATGATAATAGTCTTCGTCTATAGATTGTTAATATTATGATTATTCGATGTGGTCCTAGGGTTGCAAAATTTTAGCTTTTTAAATTTTATTGAATACACTATCAAAAGCAATGAAAATTGCGTGAGTTGTAGTACATAGCTGAAAAAAAAACATTAAATAAGGCGTGATCAATACCAATAAACGTCAATTGAATTTTATGACCAAATAGATGTAAATCCAAAAATGATTGTTGTTCTTTAAAAATAAGTATAATATGATGTGAAATGTTATCCTGTGATGCAATATAACACCAAGAGAGGAAATGTTGGTTCAGGGTCATGCAAATTACTTGAACACAGATAAAAAGAAACATTAAATTTTCTGCGTTATCTAATGCACATAAAGGGAATGCTAGATTTGGCAGAAAAAAATGGAATTTTTCATGTAAACTTAAGCCAGATAACGCCTGAATCTAGCTTGTTGTATGAAAGATTGCAAATATTATTGTTTGGCGCTTGAAAGATTGCAAACAATTTCGTTGTTTACACCTCCTTTGGCTTGGAGTTAAACGAGGGGAAATTTTACGCGCTTGTTAAAATTAATTATTTTTTTCTGTGAAGTCAAACTTCTATCGTAGACTATATTACATGTCTTTTTAACTTTGGTCACCATTTATTACAAAAACGACTGAGTGCATCGATATTGGAACGCCTTTTGGAAGAATTTCGAATAAAAGATTAACATGAAATGAAGAAAATATCCGCAGAAGCAATCATTTCTTTCCAATCCTGCTTCTTGACATACACAGAAAAAAGTAATGAATTTTAACAAGCGCGTAAAATTTCCCCTCGTTTAATTTCAAGCCAAAGGAGGCGTAAACAACGAAATTGTTTGCAATCTTTCATGCGCCATACAATAATGTTCGCAATCATTCATACAACAGGCTAGATTCAGGCGTTATTTGGCTTAACTTTATTTTCCCATTATTTACTTTCCCATTATTTTCTGACAAATCTAGCATTCCCTTTATGTGCATTAGATAACGCAGAAAATTCAATGTTTCTTTTTATCTGTGTACCTTCGACAACAACACAAACATTAGAGCAGTGTGAATCTTCGTTCCGTTTGAGAATTACAATTTCCATGAACAACTCTTTTTAGGAACTATGATCTCCCCGAAGCACTATTAAGGGGTCCTACTGGTGAACCATATTAATAGCCAATTAGTGCTAGCCATATCCGTACTTGACTCTCAAGAGTGATACTTCAACTGAACCATCCTGTTGTCAGACCTTGAATGTTGTCCTGTGAGCATTTGCTTGACTCGATTCTGGTTGACTCAGCCTACCCTAGCAGCACACTTGCTGCAAATCCGTTGAAGAATCTTCCTTGTGACTCGGTTAAATTTCAAACAAGTTGTTACAAACAATTATGACGAGTTATGTTATTTGGATTGGAGTATTCAACCAAGCGATAATCAACGGTCGACTATTTCAGCGAAACTTTGTTGTCAGCAAATCTGATAAAATTTCTACAAAGCGCTACCTGAATTGGAATGCTTACCACTGGCCGAGATGGCAAAGCTTCCAGAATTAAAATTAATTAAAATTCCTTTAAATTCCACTAGAAAAAGCTTATCATTTGACAGTTAGGACAATTTCGTCTGCGACTTACAGACTTCTTCAGTGTCGAGTGTTTGACTGGCCGGGCCTTTTTCAGTACTTTTAAAAATGTTCAAACTGTTAAGTTTCAAGACAAATTGAGTGTTTCGTAGATTCCTTCTAACAATATTCCTTCTAACAATTAATTAATTTATTCAAATAGACCTAAAATAGTGATCCAAGTCAGGATCCCGATGGATTGGTAAATGTGGGACCGGATACCTCCCAACAGCAAACATCAGTTGTTGTCAAAGGAAATGAATTGAGAACAAAAATATGCCCACCCCACCCAACAAATGGAACCACTGTGCACCGTTGACGACGGTCGAACGACAATGAAAGTGGATCGACTAAAAATAAAACTCATTTAGGAATTGCCATCTTCTTCAGCAATAGTTTTCACCGAAACAGGCGAAATAAAAGGAAATAGGCGGTTCGTCGTCGTCATCGTCGTCTTCGTCATATCATGTGCCAATGGGTTGCCGGATGTCTGTGCGTCGTTGAATCGTCATTGTGACGTTGACAACCTGCCTCTGGTATGTCATTTATCGACTGGGGGAATGCCGCGTATGATTGATGGATGAAATTATAGGTTGGTGGCTTGCCTAAGAAGATATGATCTTCTGGTTGTTGCTACCGGTCGAAAATTTAAAAATGAGCCACGTTGTGATTTTTAGAATGGGTTGAATTCTAAATGACTGAAAGTATGAAATAATAAAAAAAAAGGAAAATCTTTGCTATTTTTAACTTGAACGATTTTTAAAACGATCCTTAGGACTATTGAGACGAGACATTGGTGTCATAAAGTTTTAGGTTGAAAAAAAAAACATGAATGAGTAGAGTGTTTCAAAAACCCGGCAAAACTTGAAAATTTAACTTGGACTATAACTTTCAGTCATTAAATGATTGATAATCTAAGAACTTGAATTGATCAAAGCTATGTTGAAATATGATTCCATTGTGTTTGTTGTTTTGTATTATCGTAATATTCAGCCTTAAGGTGATGTTGGAGCTGCAAGTACCCACACATGTAATAAACAGAGTGTTATTGTGCGTCAAAGAGGATAAGACTAGAGTTATGTGGCAGAATCAATGGTCGGAGGAAATTAAAAGAAGGAAAGGTATTAAGCAAGAATGTCCATTATCACCATTTTGTTTAACCTGGTAATTCAGAATATTCTTAACAAAGTAGTTGAGCTTGTTCCCGAAATGAACTTGATGGAATTAGAAGTACTTGTCTTACCATTAATATTAGTGTTCGCGGACGATCTGCTAATAATAGCTTAAAGCAGAGAACAATTAGAAAATTGTTTAAACATTTTGAGCAATGTGTGTCCAGTGTAGGACTTGAGATAAATAAGGAGAAAAAGTCAGATATTAAAACGAGTCCCAAACAGTTCAGGGAACAAACCATCGTTGATTGTATTGAACGGAAAAAAATATAAGGTTTGCAAAGCAATAAGATATTTAGAAATCAACTTAACTGATACATTAAACAGATGTATAAATGCAAAAGCTTCAAAATTGAGATTGAATTTTGTAAACAATTCAAAAAAGGGAAAAAGGCAATGAAAAATAGGAAAATTAATTTTAAAAAGGTATTAGATCTTGCACATTTATATGAAACAAAAATAGCAACACTAACCAAAAGGAGTAGACAACAATTATCAAAATACGAAAAAATGATAGTAAAACGTATTTGGACTAACTTTAGAAAAGGTGATGCAGATAAATAGAATATCCAAAATAATTTTAAAGGAAATACAATAAATAGGAGGATCAGATTCGGGAGTAACGCCTGTACTCGAAAAAAATGCACCAGACAAAAGTGTTCGCCAAAAATTTATTTTAGGTCGGATTTTCTTGAAACTTTCAGGGCATGAACAAATACATATGGATTATGTGTCGGCATAATTACTTTATTCAATTTCTTTCCCATCGCTGAAAGCCCGCACCTTCCCCTTAAGACCCCTAATTACATTTTGTGGAGCCGACCTTTTTGGTCACTTTCATCCATTTTTTCTTCAACTCCAGCTCGTTCTTAAACACCTTGGACGATTTTCGAACTTTGGCCTTCATTATGGCCCAAAATTTTTCCACCGGACGACTCTCTTGTGAATTTGGGGGGTTGGCGGTTTTCGGTACAAAAACAACGTTATTGTCTCTGTAGCAATCCAACGTCGATCGCGCGTCTCGCCTCCGTGGAACCGCAGGAAGGGCAACATATGCTTCTGGAGGCACTCGGTGCGGTAAATTTCGCTGTTGATGGTACCCGTTGTGATGTAAGGTTTACTCAGTTTACCGCATTGGCATAAGGCCTGCCAGAGAAAGTGTTTTTGGGCGAATTTGTCTACTTTCTTCTTCCTTATGTCTTCCGGAACATCAAACCGTGATTTGGCAACGTAGAACCTCAACCTCGGTATCTGCTTTGCGTCTGCCTTGATGTAGGTTTCGTCATCCATAACCTCACACATCGGTTTCGTTAACCACTCTCGATACAGCTTCTTTGCGCGGGATTTGGCCGCCGTGTTTTGTTGATCACGCCGGTTCGGTGCCTTGCGGACCTTGAATAGACCAAGCCCAGCTCGTTTCATGGTTTGCTGAACGAACCAGGCGGAACACATTGGCTTCAGAGCCGCGTCGCGAATCGAAAGGTTCGGATCACACTTGAAATAATCCAACACCTTCCGGGCCTTCACAGGGTGAGCTGTCTTCAATTTTCTTCCACTTCTAGCCCGTCGCTCGGTCGTCTGGGAGTCCTTAAACGATTTTACCACCCGAGACACAGTTGTATGGCTGATTTCCAGTTGTCTTCCGATTGGATGTGAGCAATTGGATGTGAGCAACTATAAATTGATTTATAATGTCTCAATTGATTCGAAATAAGTCAGTTATCCTTATGGTAACATTATTTTGTTGATTATTGACGGTACATAGGCCAAATGAAGGAGCTAGGCTAACATTATATCCCGTTACCCTATCAAAGGGATCATGACTGCGGTTTTATATACATCGACTTGCTCTGCCTAAATTTGGAGGTGTCTCTTTTGAAAACTGACCTGGAAACTAACTACATCAGTCAACAGGACAACGATCCAAAGTCAAACCAAAATCAAAATGCTCGAATGGCCTCCGCAATCCGCTGATTTGAATCCACCTGAAAATCTTTGGGATTATCTGGATAATAAAGTAAACAAGACATCGCACAGTGGGGAAAAAAAAAGTACATGAATCGTGAAAGAACTCGATAATTCAGCATTTTTATGTGAAAATTCTTGGGAAATCGAATGAAAGGGGTCCCACTTGCCGCGAAATTCAGTGGACGGAGATATTGGGCTTATTTTACCCCGATTCCCCCGTATTTTCTAATATTGCTGAATAATCTATGATCTGAGGGGTCTGTGGTAGTTAAAACAGGCCTATTCTTATGTAAAATTTCCCTAGCAATCGAATGAAAATGGTTTCAGCCACCGCACGGGTCGGGTAACGGAGAAATTTCTGATTTTACGGAGATATTTTTGATTTTATCGCCCAATCCTACACACTAACAAAATGTCATGTAAATTTCTGTCCCCAGAGACCGACGCATGCAAGCATCCTTCAGCACATAAGAATAAGTTGAAAGAGAGGAGAAAATAAATTCAATCAAGCACATCTTTCGTCGAATTGCGTATGTGTCAGTTTCAGGAGACGTAATTTTACACGAAATCGTTCTTTACGTTCCCCGACTTTTTACAAACGTGAATAACGTATCGTGTAAAATTCATAATTTCTTAGTGGTGTGTACGCAACACTTTTTATTATTATGACTGACATTTTGTTTCCTCTATTGCACGCACACTAATGAAACAAATCTGTCAAATTTTCTGTGTTTTTCGATTCAAAATGTTTTCAAACCAGGAAGTTACGGAAATTTATTTGAAAAGCTGGAAGAAACAGCATGTTTTGGATTTTATTCGGCAGAATCTTAAAGTGGAAGAAGATGTTGTTGAAAGGAGTGTGGACACTTGGATACACACATTCCAAAATTATTGAAGGAATATTCGAAGTAAGAATAGATTCTTCGAACGAAAGGCGGATTGGCTCGTTTTGCCGTTCCAGGTAAGTGAAGTTTTTTTTTTAATTTCCTTGCCGTAATACTGCCAATTAAATAAACAAGAAACATATTCCAAAACAAATTATTATTATTGCTGTTAATATGTATCTGCAACGCCTTACGTATCATCAGTCCCAACTCAATCTAATTCTCATCAAATTCATGCATTACGGACATCACCGTTATCCCAAAATCGTGGCAGAAAGTCGCTGTCATTCGAACAGTTGGCGGCTGAACACACTAAAGTCAAGTATTGCCAAGACTTGGCTCGTGGCCGCTGCGTCGAAGAACTTTTACGTGCAGCGGAAACAGCAACACGTAAAGCCGGATGTCCCGATATGAGTAGACTTTTGAGAAAGTTGAGAAATGGACAAGAAGCGTCGGCAAGCAAGGTACTAAGAGCGTCAAAACTTGAGCAAGATCCGAAAGGACCTTTATCGGAATCATCTTTGATGATGAAAACAAGATTGGGATTAACAAAGAGTAATACCGGGATGACCACATTCATGCGGAAGGAACTGAAACAGAAGGCATTTGTTCCATGGGCAGATATGGTAGCTCACCGTAATAGAATCCATTTCCACCCACCCCATACTGGCACAATTTTTTACCCTTCCCCAACCCCTTTTCGAAATCCTATCCCGCTTTATCCTATTACCTCCAAACCTAATTCCCCCCTTTTTAAGAGTGCTGAACTGAATGCCTCACCCTCATCTTCGACGCTGGAAACGTGACTTTGCGAGTGAAGATCAGAGCAGTCTATTCGATGATAGATGGCAAGGCGGCAAACGCCATTGTAGGAAACCGAAACACTAAAGCATGTCCACTATGTCTGAAAGATGATGAACGAATCGGACCATCCTTCTTTCATTCAAGATTGAACTTGGTAGAAGGCCTCATACGAAATTCTGCTAAGAAAGCTGTTCCTAACCATCCAGCCATGTCCCACCCAGAAGTTAAGAAGGAAGCACGCCGAATTGCAGATGAGCTTGAAGCTCACTTCAAACTGAACGTTAATCGCCCCAAAGTTGGAGGCTGCGGAAGCTCCAATAATGGCAACATGGCGAGGAGGCTACTTGCGCAACCTCAAAAGTTTGCTGAAATTCTTGGGGTTGACGTGGATTTGATAAGTAACATTCGGCTCATCAGCAGTCTGGCACTTTCATCTAAAAAGTTGGACAACAATAAAATCAAACAGTTGTACACTGACATTGAGCAACAATACCGTTGTGAATTTCCGTTTGTACGGCAGCTCCCTCCATGTCTGCATAAATATGAGCATCTACCGGAATTGATTGAACGTTTGGTAAATTTAATAAAAAAAAAGGTATGTGGAAGTATATATAATGCTAATAAATGTTTTGATATGTCTAGCCATTTACGATGAACTTCGTCGACGAGCAAGCTGGAGAAACAAGTCACAAGCGACACAAGTTCTCCCGATTGCACTTTGCACGGAAAACTTCTGCGGAGGATAACCTTACTGATATGATGAGAGAAGCTTTGACTTGGTCTGATCCCAAGATGGCGTATCTATCGGTCAAATCAAGCGGCAAAAAATCATTCTGGAAGCATGACCCAGAGTTCGAAGCGCAGATGCTACAGTTCTGTGTATCTGACGAACAGGAACACGAAAACATTTCCCAATCTAGCGAAAACGATGACGAATATAGTGAAGATGAGCGACAACTTTGAGTGAAGATGAATTATCTGATGGTAATGGATAATATACTTTTTTGTGGTGGTCCGAAAGGGCCCAGTTAACTTGTTTTATTCCAAAGACATCTGAAAAGCGTATGGATAAATGGGCAATATTCCGAAAATATGGGGAAGTGGGGTAAAATCAGCAATATCTCCGTTTCCCGACTCGTGCAGTGGCTACAACTACCTCCATTCGATTTCTAGGGAAATTCTACATAAGAATAGGCCTATTTTGACTACCGCAGACCCCTCCGAGCATAGATTATTCAGCAATATTCGAAAATACGGGGAATTGGGGCAAAATAAGCCCAATATCTCTGTTTCCCGACCCGTGCGGTGGCTGCAACCACTTCCATTCGATTTCTAGGGAAATTCTACATAAGAATAGGCCTATTTTGACTACCGCAGACCCCTCCGAGCATAGATTATTCAGCAATATTCGAAAATACGGGGAATTGGGGCAAAATAAGCCCAATATCTCTGTTACCCGACCCGTGCGGTGGCTGCAACCACTTTCATTCGATTTCTAGGGAAATTCTACATAAGAATAGGCCTATTTTGACTACCGCAGACCCCTCCGAGCATAGATTATTCAGCAATATTCGAAAATACGGGGAATTGGGGCAAAATAAGCCCAATATCTCTGTTACCCGACCCGTGCGGTGGCTGCAACCACTTCCATTCGATTTCTAGGGAAATTCTACATAAGAATAGGCCTATTTTGACTACCGCAGACCCCTCCGAGCATAGATTATTCAGCAATATTCGAAAATACGGGGAATTGGGGCAAAATAAGCCCAATATCTCTGTTACCCGACCCGTGCGGTGGCTGCAACCACTTCCATTCAATTTCTAGGGAAATTCTACATAAGAATAGGCCTATTTTGACTACCGCAGACCCCTCCGAGCATAGATTATTCAGCAATATTCGAAAATACGGGGAATTGGGGCAAAATAAGCCCAATATCTCTGTTACCCGACCCGTGCGGTGGCTGCAACCACTTCCATTCGATTTCTAGGAAAATTCTACATAAGAATAGGCCTATTTTGACTACCGCAGACCCCTCCGAGCATAGATTATTCAGCAATATTCGAAAATACGGGGAATTGGGGCAAAATAAGCCCAATATCTCTGTTACCCGACCCGTGCGGTGGCTGCAACCACTTCCATTCGATTTCTAGGGAAATTCTACATAAGAATAGGCCTATTTTGACTACCGCAGACCCCTCCGAGCATAGATTATTCAGCAATATTCGAAAATACGGGGAATTGGGGCAAAATAAGCCCAATATCTCTGTTACCCGACCCGTGCGGTGGCTGTAACCACTTCCATTCAATTTCTAGGGAAATTCTTCATAAGAATAGGCCTATTTTGACTACCGCAGACCCCTCCGAGCATAGATTATTCAGCAATATTCGAAAATACGGGGAATTGGGGCAAAATAAGCCCAATATCTCTGTTTCACGACCCGTGCGGTAGCTGAAACCACTTCCATTCAACTTCTAGGGAAATTCTTCATAAGAATAGGCCTATTTTGACTACCGCAGACCCCTCCGAGCATAGATTATTCAGCAATATTCGAAAATACGGGGAATTGGGGCAAAATAAGCCCAATATCTCTGTTTTCCGACCCGTGCGGTGGCTGCAACCACTTCCATTCGATTTTTAGGAAATTCTTCATAAGAATAGGCCTATTTTGACTACCGCAGACCCCTCCGATCATAGATTATTCAGCAATATTCGAAAATACGGGGAATGGGGAATGGGGCAAAATAAGCCCAATATCTCTGTTTCCCGACCCGTGCGGTGGCTGAAACTACTTCCATTCGATTTCTAGGGAAATTCTTCATAAGAATAGGCCTATTCGGGCGCACCAATTAAGCCAGATGCAGGGAGCGCAGCAATGTTTTATTGTCTTACAAGAATTGCTCTATCTCTTGATCCCAACGAATGGGCTAGTTTTTTTTTATTTCATTTGTTCGTTTAAGAAAACTTCAAAAAACTTCTTTGCCAGACAACATTGCGCAAAATTGTTTCAAAAAGCACTCCACTTATCGTAATCGCACCTGTTCGTGTTTCAGTTTACGAATCGGCAAAAGCGACACAAACAAACTGACGAAGGCTTCAATTATCTACCTATCTAAATAGGGGCATTGTATACACTCCAAAAAAAAACAACAAACACACATTTCGAGTTTCGCTGCACTCCGTCACCAAGCAGAGTAACGTAAAAGAGTCCATTGTACGAGTTGAAAGCCGAAACCGCTTCTTTCACCGAACAATGAGTCTGCCCCATGATTGCGCCATTCCAATGATAGCCAATGATTTGATCCATCTCAGCAGAAATGCGACGCACTTACAACAACATGTGAGTATCGGCAATGAACAGCGACCGACGTTAGGAACTAGAACTTGATATCACGCGAATCCGTAGCAATCACACTAAGCGAGCGCGCGCAAAAAAAGAGACGTTAAATCCTTAAACCCGAAAATAACCACCTTTTTAGCTGCTGCCAGTCGAGTTCGCCGCACCGTGCACCGGTGGAATGTGGACGCGATCGCCCTTCAAACGATACTACCGAGCCGAGTCTGCTCGGAGTCAATTTGAGCCAGCGCGAAACATGAGCACTTCAGTGGGCTTCGGTAGAGACTGATAGTGGAGCGAAGGTGCCTACCGACCTGCTGCTGCTGGTAGCCGTGTGAACGATCTGTGACGGTTTGAATGTTTTAGGCCAACAACGTCCGACGACGCCACGGTGGTGAAAACCTGTAAAAGTTGGGCAAAAGTGATTATTTCGCGAATAATTCGTTTTAGACAGGGTGTGTCGTTAGGAAAATAACATTGGTAGATCCATAATAAATTATGAATGCTTATGCTTATTTGAGCTTGATGTTTCCAAAAGTTTTGAGCGTTTAAAGCGATTTTTTAGAACATTTCAAACTAGTAGTAGTTGAGAAAAAGTGATAATAAAAAACTGTAAAAACGCCCCATATTTTGATAAGTTAAAGCAATAGACACTTACTGTCTTCGGCACAATTTCTTATTGTGCTGTAATCTACAACTTACACTCAGCGAAATAAACTTTCGATATTCAAAAGATTGCATTATGATTATTTGCCACAAGAAATCAGTATGAATTTGGTTAACTTGCCTCATGAAATATATTCATATGTTGAAAAATGAAACTGAAAAAACAACCTGGATTCGAACCACGTCGAGGTTATGGGTCCAGTGACTTGACCACTAGTATATATCAACACTTGTAAACAGGAAAGCTTAAAGGCGTACCAGAAAAACCGTCGTGTAAAACAAGTTATGAAATTCTTAAGTTTAATTGCCTGAATGTAGCCGATCATAAATTAGAAATTTATGAAAGAATAAACATTGGATCTCACTTTTGACGCGGAGACTTTTGGTTTTCAACATCCTTCCCGAACCGAAGACACCACTTGTTTGAAAAACTTTATTCGAGTTAAATAGTTTTTGACCAGTTTTTCACTGGTTTGGCCCACTATACGCCAGTTTAGTTTTTTTTTTGTCTGCTAAACTTGCTAATACAAAAGTTCGCGATCAGCAAACAGGGAAATCATGCTTTAAAGCGTTGTTAAATGTTATGGGGTTTCCCCTCTTGCGTTGGATGCTTTCAAGGTCGGACCGCGGTTTTTTTGGGTTGGTAGTGGTGTTTCTGTATATTTTTTTAAATTATTGAACATACGAACCTCCGCAAAAGCGCAATCAAGATTGAACGAGATAATTAATCAGTGAGGATCAAACATAGGAAGAAAATAAAAGAAATATAATCATTGGCGTTGCCTGTTATGTAGCTAAAGGGCCAGGCCCCCTCAAGACCTTCACGTAATTTTAGAAAAAAATTTCCCTCACCTCTTTTTTTTTATTTTTCATTATTCCAATTTATAATTTCCTGCGTTAGGAAATGCAGTGGGCGCATCACGCCACGTCGCCCACCAATAAAGCACCAGGTAGCATAATGCACATTCAGCAGTTTGATATTATAAAAGAGTTCGCACCATGCGGCTCGACCTCTTTTTTCCATCAGGTAGTCGGTGCAGTAAGTAGTGTAGTGAGAATTAAACCTAGCATTTAAGCAGTGAAGTTTAGTGCTTTTTAAAAAGGAAACGAAAGAAATCATTTCCGTTACTGGCGCAGTCGGTAGGATTGAGCACATCCGGAGTGTACTAAAGGAGGCCCAGCGACAGGGATTCTGAGGAACGAGCCACGTTAACCAACTGGTGAAGACTATCATCGCGGGACGACGCCCATCCCCAGAGGACGACAGCTTCGGCCCGCTCCGGCGTTCATACCTACGCATCAGCGAGCTACATGCTCAAATTTATTACGTGAGTAATATTTTTTATTATACCTACTTGCTTACTGTGGAAAAATTGTGCGGTAAACATAATGCCAAGCAACCGACAAGAAGAAATTGAGCAGCTCAAGTCCACAGTGGCTGAGCTTCAGGAAATTCTTCAGGGCAATGGGAACTTTGACAAGTTCAAATTGCCAGACCCAATTCGAAGCATGTCTGAATTTGCAGGCAATAAAAAAGAGTTGGCCGCCTGGCTCGAAGAGCTAGACGAGCTATATATAATGTACATTATAAAAGGGGAAGGAGGTAACCCCGATCAAATGCCCAGTCATTATATGCGGGCAATCAAAAATAAAATAAAAGGTGACGCACGCATAATCTTGTGTGCGAATGGAAACCCATCCACGATACCTGACATCAGGAGGGTCCTATTGGAAAATTATATTTATTATGAATGATAAATATTACCCCCCCCCCCCCCACCCACAATAAAAAAAACCCCCACCGGAGGGCCCCCCCCCCTTTAACCCTCACCAAATTTTAAAAACCCCCCATTCTCCCCAACCCACCCTATTAAAAAAGGCCCAAAAGGGGGGGGGGGGGGCGATAAGCAACATCACTTATACCTACCCCCCGGGATATAAAGAATTCCCTTCCAACAACAAGATTGAACAATTGGTCAAAAGAGCAAGCTATCTAACATGAGGATGCCCCAATGGGCGGGGAGAAGAGCCCGCCCTCTATTCACAAACTGTTAGCAATGGGGAGTTGGCATTCCCACTCTCCCCATCCAGAGTGCTTCAATCGGGTGCCCTGATGGTCCCTCCCATTCCCATGAAATATTTATATAATGGTGTATATATTTATGTGAATGAAAAATACTACAAGCATTCGTATCTATAATATATGATCTTCATTCGGTTGATCCTGAAATGCAAGAAATGTTGTAAAATGTTAAAGTGTAGAGTTCTGTGGTTCGCGCTTAAGCACGTTTTCGTTCGTTTTCAGCGATAGCAGATTTCACCAAAATTTTGATTTGAAGTATCCTGAAAAAGTTTATTGAACCTATTGAAATTTTACAAAACTAACATTTATACATTTTAATTTACTGTTGCCATGGTCACTATTTGCTACTTGATGCTGATTTTAGGTCCTATTGGAAAATTATAGGCGATTTATTCCGAAATTTGCCCACATAGCAAAACCGATGACAGTGAAACTTAGAGGAAAAACGAAAATTATTGATATTGATCATGATTATGAAAGAGCGTTTGAAGAGCTCAAAACAATCATGACAACTGATACTCTTCTAGCATACCCCAACTTCGATGAACCGTTCATTTTAACAACGGATGCATCAAATGTTGCGATTGGAGCAGTTCTTGCTCAATTACATGACGGAAAGGAACGACCTATAGCATACCTTTCTAGAACATTGAGCAAAGCTGAGGAAAAGTACTCAGCCACGGCGAAAGAGCTTTTGGCGATATATTTTGCTGCTAAAACGTTTAGACCGTACCTCTATGGAAGAGAGTTCACGATTTATACGGATCACGAACCTCTTACAAAGGAATTGAAACTGACAGATTCCACAGGCAGAGTCACTAGACAAAGGCTCTACTTGGAACAGTTTGATTTCAAAATTATTTACAAAAAAAGGCAAACAAAACGTCGTCGCTGACGGCCTTTCAAGAATTCCCCGTTCGGAACTGAACGTCAACGAAGAATTATCTAACCAATTTTACGAAAATGACCCGATTTATGGGCCAGAAATCATTAATAAGTATGCCAATCAGTTATTAATTTACAAATCAAATTATGCTGGGAAAAGCCCACATATAGCATGCATGGTTTTCCCAAATCATTTTCGACACGTTTTTCACAGACCCGACTATACAGAAGCCGATTTAAAAGACATATTGACAAAACACTTGGATCCGACTAAGCTGAACGGTGTTTTCGCTGACCATAAAATAGCTAAAATGTGCAAACATATCCTTGACAGCCATTTCAAGAATATCAAAATTCATTTATCTAATATAAAACTCCCAGATTTAATTTCAGGAACCGATCAAAACAAATTTATCGAGAAATGCCACAATTTCAATCACCGCGGATACAAGCTATCGTACGAGGAAGTACAGAAGTCAGTTTTCTTCCCACGTATGTTAGCAAAGGTAAAAGAATTTGTTAAGAACTGCGAATCATGTAAATTTGCTAAGTACGAGAGGAGACCCTTTGTAATACCTCATTCGAGGCGAATCTACTATAAACCTTTCGAAAACGTTTTCATAGACGTTTTTGTAAAGGAGACGGAAAAGTTTCTTACAGTGGTAGACTCGCTTTCAAAATTTGCGCAAATTTATAAGATTGCTAACGAGACAACCGACGAAATTATAGAAACACTAATAGAATACTTCAAAATATTTGGAACTCCGAAATTAATAACTTGTGATCAAGCCACAAGCTTTCGAAATTCAAAATTCAAAGATTTTTTGGAATCCTATGGCATAACCTTACATTTTGCGAGTTGCAGTGACAGCAATGGTGTTGTGGAACGATTCCACAGTACGCTGCTGGAAATGTATATGGCCAATAGACAAAAGGTAGAAAACCTGACGCTCTATGAAGGTCTTGCCATGGTTACATCTATATACAATAAAACCAAACATTCTTCAACTAATCTAAAGCCACGGGAAGTCATTTTTGGCACTTGCGCTTCCCTCGACCCATTCGAAATAAACCTCTCAAAACACAGAACACTACAAGACGCTAAAGACGCTTTGAAAATGCACGTAAATAGCCAAAACTCGAAAATACCAGTAATTCTTAATAACAAATTCAAAAACATCAATAAACAAAGACTCTTGGTGAAGGGCAAAGCAAAACCCACACCACGAGGACACAGATATAGACTTATAGACGTCGCTAACGAGGCAGATAAAACAGTTACGGACCAGACCGGAATCAAAACGCAAAAAAAAAAATTATCAAGAAAAACATTACGTTAGACTAAGACATAGATATTTCATTACAGACTATGGCTGTAGCTCTGGACAACGACGAATGGCAAAATTCTAGTATTTACACGACCTGGACAAGAGCCCCGTCGTAATTATAAATTTAGGAAAAGCTCATATAAGTAATAATTACTTTAGGATACTGCACCACATAGATCTATCAAAAATCCAAAATTCAGTCGAAACATTAACTTACCATGCTAGAAAAAACATAGATTCGAACGATTTTCTAAGTGTAATCATCCAAACAAAAGTTTCGAAATTGGAACAGACTTTCTATAAATTAAAACCATTCACCCGAGTTAGGAGATGGGAAAAGCTAGGATCATTTTGGAAGTATATCTCAGGCAGCCCTGATGCCGAAGATTTAAGAATTATAGATTCAACCTCAAACAGACTAATAAATGAAAATGACAGGCAGATTAGTATCAATCACATATTCGAGAATAGGATCAACAATATAACAGATAAGGTTAATGACATAACAAGTACATTGAATAAAACGATATTGAAAGACGAGAAGGATTTTAGAACCGTAGGATTACATTTTTGTTTAGATGAACTTATACGACAATTGGAAGATCTACAGGAAGCAATAATTTTGGCTCAACATAATATCCCCAGCAGCAGAATCATCAACGCAGAAGAGACAACGAGAATTCATCATCTTCTAAAAGGAAACGGTCTCATAACAGGAGCTCTGGACTTCGCCAGTGCCTATGTGATTCTTTCCAAAGAATCAATCGCCTACATCCTGAAGATTCCACGGATCAAAGACGCTGAATACGATCTTAACTTCATTGAACCAGTAATATCTAATGACTCCCGTATATCAATTTCAACGCATTATTACTTACAAGGACCATCATCGTTCGCGCTGAAAACAGTATGCGAAACGAGCAGAAACCGTTCTATATGTGCAAGCTCGCAGCTGGAACCAATCAGTAGTTGCATTCGACAGTTGATGAGAGGTGAATCAGCCACATGTCCAATGGAAAGAACCTACACCAAAGGCATTAGAAAAAAAGGGTCGATGACTCCAACGTAATCATCAATGATGCAGAAGTATCATTAACTTCGAACTGCTCATTGAACAACAGGAAACTCAAAGGATCTTTCCTCGTACAGTTTTCAAACTGTACACTCTTCATCAACGACGGAATGTACTCAAACATCAACCAAGAAACTCAGCTAGCAGCATTCATACCCACAACAGGACTGAAGGTAAATTCTACAATAGTCACGAATAAATTTCCTATCGAATATCTACAGAAATTGCATCTTGAACAACGTGATCATATCGACCATATAAACCTAAGGACAGATAACATACAATGGAAACTCAAACTCATTGGGTGGACATCTTTCGGACTCGGTTCAACATCATCAATAGTTTTCATCGTAGCAGTATCGTTATGGATTTGGAAAAAACTCACACTGAGATCATCAGCATCGCATCCAGAGGAACATCAAGATCATCATAGGGCGGATGAACCAACGGAACCTAAGAGACACGATCAACCGAAGATCATCATGGTGCCACAGGCGTAGCACCAGTAAGCAGAAAGCCGAGGACGACTTTCATCCCAGGGGGAACTCGCCGTTAGGAAATGCAGTGGGCGCATCACGCCACGTCGCCCACCAATAAAGCACCAGGTAGCATAATGCACATTCAGCAGTTTGATATTATAAAAGAGTTCGCACCATGCGGCTCGACCTCTTTTTCCATCAGGTAGTCGGTGCAGTAAGTAGTGTAGTGAGAATTAAACCTAGCATTTAAGCAGTGAAGTTTAGTGCTTTTTAAAAAGGAAACGAAAGAAATCATTTCCGTTACTTGGCACCCAAACCCCTTCCCCCCCCCCCCCCCCTTTCCCAAAAAAACCCCCCCACAAACAAAATTTTTTTTTTTTTAAAAAAAAAAACCACATATACTAGAATATATATGTAGAAGGATTTTTTGATACGATGAATATTTATTGAATGGCAGCGTCTCGAACACACCTGTCTCACGTGCGCTACGGGGGCTGCGGGACGCTCCACGGCTATAATTCACCGCACACCGTCAAACGTCTTTCTATTCCTTCTATGTACTGATACTCGAATTGTGGCATAGGGAACGTTCACAAATTATGCCCGTGATCTAGAGGGGAGGTGGGTCTAAGAGTTTGTGACACCCCATACAAAAAAAAATTATAACTGCATACAAAATTGTGTGACAGGGGGAGGGAGGGGGGTTGAAAAATCCTAAAACTGATGGACGCAATTTGCGAGCGTTCCCTAATATAGAAACATAATGTAGATGGCAGCACATAAAAAACAGATTTTTCGTCAAAATACAGCCCATATATTATAACCTGTTTGTCGTTCAAATGTTTTTCACCGTTCTCGTACTGGATCTCGGAGTCGGAAGAGACAATTCCACGGAAATCGATATACGGGGGAAGCAAGTGCGGATCACGTCAGTTCATCAGCGAAAAAACTGAAAGACACGGGCTACGACGACGTTCAACGCGTTGAGTAAATTTTTAATTTGCAAGTCGTGTTATGGGGCAGTGAAATTTGGACGCACGGCTGGACCTGGGGTGGGGTTCAAACTCATCGTAGTTTGTTCATGCTCAAAGCGTCAAATTTATTCGTCTCCGATGTCGCAAAACGTTTATGAATTAAACCGACGGCTTTTGTTTGCTTTTCGCGTTCTCAGGTGCGGGCTAGAAAGTGTTAAGACGTTTTGCTGTCTACTGGACATCAAAAACTCATACAGCAGGCAAATGTACTACAACTTCTTGGATAATTTGTACGCTGCATCGAAGACCGTCTTCGACATTATTCAATTGAAGGTAGTGAAGGAAGAAATTGCAGCCAACACCGCAGCTGGGAGCGAGCCAACGCACTTATCAGTTTCCGGTGATAATTCTTGGAAAAAGCGAGGATTTTCGTCGCTGTTCGGTCTGGTCTCACTTATTGGTAAGCACACAGTCAAAATTTTGGACGTGATTGTAAAAACATCGTACTGCCAAGCCTGTCAAAATTGGTCTTTGAAAAAAGATACTCCAGAGTATTTAGAATGGCAGGAAAATCACGTCGATGATTGCACAGCGAATCATACTGCAAGCGCGGGCAAAATGGAGATGGACGGCGTGCGTGAAATGTTCGGCAGATCGGAATCCCTTCTGGGTGTTAATTATAAATATTATATTGGCGATGGGGACACTAAAACGTTCAAGGCCCTTGTTGAAATGGACCCGTACAAGGACTGCCCGGCGATCAAGAAAGAGTGCGTGAGTCATGTTCAAAAGCGTATGGAAAATCGACTACGCATGTTGAAAAAGAACACGAAAGGGCTCGGAGGGAAAGGTTCTGGAAAATTGACTGATAAACTCGTCACAGAATTATCGATCTATTACGGTTTGGCGATAAGACGCAACGCAGATTCTTCATCTCGTATGAATTGGTGCTACTTGTTTCCATAAGTGCTCAACTGACAAAAATCCACAACATCATTTGTGTCCGGAAGGAAGTAAGAGTTGGTGCAAGTGGCGAGTTTCTGAGGCAGAAGGAACATTGAAGACCTTCAAACACAAACCCTCGCTAGCAAAAAATGTTGCCGAAGCCATCAAACTGATATACGAGGCTCTCTCCGAAACGGACCTGCTGGAACGCTGCATTGGAGCAAACACGCAAAATTCCAACGAATCTTTCAACGCGACAGTGTGGAGAATGGCGCCAAAGCACCTTCATTGCGGACATCAAGTAATCGACATCTGTACGTACAATGCTGCGTGTATATTCAACAAGGGAAGATCAGCTTTGCTGAAGATCATGCATACCGTGAACATAAGTCACCCAACCACGCAGAGAACGACGAGCAAAAACCCGCCCAAACCCCCCCCCCCCCCAAAAACCAAACAAATAAAAATTTCAGAAAAAAAAAGAAAAAAAAAAGAGAAAAACGACAAAAATAACATTTGGTTTAAAAATTGCAATATTGTTTCGAATTTGCGTGAGAATAGAGATTTTTTTGGTTCACCGTTTTTCATTTGTTGCCTATTTTCAAAAACAAATGATAAAGTCGTACCGCGAAAGACATTTTGGGCAAAATTTGGTACATCGAATTTTTTTCATCCGCCATTTTGGATCCGCCATTTTGGATCCGCTATTTTGGATCCGCCATTTTGGATCCGCCATTTTGGATCCGCCATTTTGAATTTCAACGATTTGACTTCAAGTTCGTATTCAACGACCCTGAAAACCTAGAGGATCAAATAGTGATCGTGAAAACTGATCGAATAAAAGCGTAATCCCATGGCAAATTTTCTAAAAACTTTGAACGTGTTTTTCTCGAAACCATGTTTTTCAATCTAATTTCAAGCCCGGGCTTGAACTATTAATCCAATTCCCTCCATCAACTAACTGTTTGAAAGGTTAAAAAGTTGGCATTAACAATTAATTATTTATAGTTTTTGAACACGGTTGAAGTGAAAAAAATAAGCGAAAAATTAAACTTTTCAGTTCAAATGATCACTTTGCAATGAGTTTAAGTTTAAATTGTCTGAAATTTAGTTCAAGCCGTAGAAAATTTTATTATCTTTCAGAAATGATAACTAGATTTGATTTTTGTTTACTACAAGAGGCTGCAGGCTTGTAGTTGTCGCCCCATGTTTTGCGCGCAGAGGCTTACGGAAATCGCCATTTTGTAGCCGCCATTTTGAATTTTCACAGTTTTTTTATCTCTTTAAAATTTTGAATAATAATCAAATTTAATCGTCCGAACCGAAAGTTCGTACGCATTTTCATTCTCCCACAAGAAGAAAATACAAACTTTGCCTTATTTTTGCCCAAATCCAGGGGAGGGTCCCCTTAAACTTCGCAGGAACATCTCTTCGTGCCGTCGCCATGTCCGAAATACCCTTTGACGTAGGTTTCATCGTCGATGAGCAGGCATCTTTGGTACTTCGTCAAAACCTGCTGGTACCATTTTCGAGCTCGAGTTTTGGTAACGAAATTTGGCATCAACGTTCTGATTGGTTGCTTGCTGGCTCGATAAGAACGATATCCTGCTCGCAAACGAATTCTTCGAACGGTACTGTAAGCAGCGGCGTATTTTTGTGCGATTTCATTACCTAAGGTTTGCTCTGACGGTTCTCAATACCTTCTGGTTCAGCCTTTGGTCATATGTTGATTTGGCAATTTTCAACGTTTTTGCGATTTTTATTGCGGACCACATTGGATTATCAACGTGGGTGTGCAGAATTTTTTCTCTCCACTCGGCTTCCATCTGGAATAACTGTTGACTAACTGCACAAAACACCGTGAAATTAATACCACAGAAAGTGGGTGCTTACACGGGTAAAAACCCACACATATTTATCGGCAAAAATCCATGTAAAATTCCTCATAATAATCATTTGTTCACACATAAACAGAACCCTCTGAGAAACACATATGAAGTTTATGTGGCAGATGAGAATTATATGTGGCCACACATAGTGGTTATTTGTACACATAGGAAGTATGTGTGATTAAAAATAGATTTCATTTGTTGATCAAATTGCATAAATTAATGTGTGGGACACATAGATATTATCTTTGCTTTTTTATCAGTGTAGGTAAACAAACCGCTGTAAAATAATTCTTGCAGCGGTCGCTTTCCGTGCCGCTGCAACACAATAAGTGATTCCGGATTCTAACTGGACAGAACTTTATGTGGCTAAGGGGCCAGGCCCCCTCAAGACCGTACCATGTTTCCTCGTCTTGAATACTTTGTCGTTTATTTAAGCACCCAATTGTTCCGCTGCTTCACGAATACTAATACATACATTTCGTTTAAGTTAAGTAAATTCTTCTGAAATACAATGTTGCTCATCACCCTTCCCCAAAGTAGTATTTAAAAAAAATACTTCCAAAGTCATTAATTGTAAGCCAGATACCATTTTAAAATAACTATAAGTGTATACATTGATTGTTGTTTTTGTATTCTCCCAAGCGCGGAAGTAACGATCATTAATGAAGTTTGTCAGAAGTAGATAATTTATCATCTCCATGCGAAGCGCTAGGAGTGGACGGTAATTTATTGCTAGAACGAAATAGACATGAAGAGAAAGTGTATTGATAGTTCCGTATAGGGCAACGGCAGGCTTTGAAAATTGAAAGATCAAGTTTGAAAACGAGCGGAGGGCATTATTGAACGGTAGTATCCGTAGTATAACGGTAGTATAGTAACGGTAAAGGGTTTATGTGCCTGATCGGATACTACCGTTCAATAATGCCCTCCGCTGGTTTTCAAACTTGATCTTTCAATTTTCAAAGCCTGCCGTTGCCCTATACGGAACTATCAATACACTTTCTCTTCATGTCTATTTCGTACTAGCAATAAATTTTTGTCCACTCCTAGCGCTTCGCATGGAGATGATAAATTATCTACTTCTGACAAACTTCGTATAATTGTATGGCAATTACAATCATACCCTCTACCCAGTGAGTTTTGCTTACAGAAAAATCCTAAGCCGGATCGGGAATCAAACACAGCCAGAATGTTGCTTTGTAGCTAAAGCCCAATTCAAAGTAAATTTTGACGCATTCAAGTGATCATAACTCAAGAATTAAACAACATACACGGTTGAACGTCAAACATAAGTGTATTTATTCAGCTTTCAAACGATTACATATCACCGTTTCGAACGAACTTTCGCACTTTACTTGTGATCGATGCCATCATGATCTGCACAGTCGCTGGTGACACCAGCGAACTTATTCCACTTTAAACGCATTTGTTGTGCATATGTCACTTCTTTACCGCATCCTCGAAGTTTTCGCTTGACAATTGCCCAATATTTTTCGATCGGTCTGAACTCAGGGCAATTCGGAGGATTAATCTCTTTGGCGACGAAACCTCCTTAGAGTAGTGACAGCTGGCTTGATCCGGCCAAAACATAACATTGGTCTTGTGTTGCCGAATGAAGGGTAAAATCCGCTTTTTCAGACACTCTTTAATGTAAACCTTCGACGTCATCGTGTGATATGTGATGAAAACCTTGGTTTTAAGGCCACAACTGCAGATTACTTGCCAAATCATTAGTTTCCGAGCAAACTTATCAGCAAAAACAGAGTTATACCTTGAAGGGACATCCCCACGACCAGTTGCCAGGTAAAATTTTCGTCCGGAGATTTGTTTATAATCCATTTTGACGTATGTTTCGTCATCCATTAAAATACAGCCTGTCAAATTTCGTCAAAACTCGTAGGTATAGTAATTGTGCTAGCTTTTTGGCCACTACATTTTGTTTCAGGGAGCGATTTGGACGTTAACTGGCACAAAAAGGCCTATATTTTTCTCTTAAGAGGATGTTACGCACGGTGGAAAAGTTGGAATCGTATTTCTTTGTCAAATCACGTATGGAGACACCTGGGTTGCCTTTCACGTACCTAAATATCTTTTTCCTCAGTTCTTTGTCCCTAGTGCCACTTTTATGATAGATGCGCTATGCTCTAACCTCACTCTGGGTATTTTTGTAACATTTGATTACAAGACACACCGTTGACTTTCGGAATTTTAACACTTTTGCTATTTTTGAGGCAGACCACGAAGATTTCTCTAGATGTTTGTGCACAATTAATTTTCTTTTCTCAAGTTCCATGATCCGTAAATTCGAGATACGTCAATCAATCGAAAAAAACCAATCGAAAAAAACCAAAAAACTTTTCACCAATTTCTTTGTCAATGAAACATCAACAAATGCCTGTCAAAACGTTTTTTTTTTCAACCACCAGGGATGCGGTGGTGTATTAAACCGTGCGTTCAGATTTACTCTGAATCGAGCTTTGTGCCTTTAATGCCTGAGCTAAGGATGGGCCCAATTCTCATGGGTTGACCGGTATAGGGCCATTAGACTGAATGGGTCATTTGGCTGAAAGCCATTAGACATGAATGGTTCTTTAGGGCGGAATTAGGAAAGTATATGCTGGAACTTAAAATTTTATGAAATCATTGCTAATAAACTAATATGAGAGATTTCTTCTTTCTATAAACTGAGTAAACTGTCTGATTTCTTTTTTTTTTATTCTGCCAAGAAAAAAAGGAAGATTTGAATCTATCATTACTTGCAATCTTCTAGACATGAAACCAATGAACTATCAGTCCTTTTTTCAAACATGCAGCATCTAGCAGACCTTCCATTTAACAAAACTTCCAATCTGCCAGGATGCCTTGTGCAAGATTAAATTTTGTAATTCTTGAAATCTCTTTGACACGAAATTAATGAACATTTATGGGAGGTTTTTTCTTCTCTTAGCCGTTCTCTAACTGTTCTGTCTGATTCGAAATCATCTGCTTACATTTGATGTTAGAACTAATCATTTTAGAATTTTTCGTTGGGATTTGAAGCGAAAAACTATTATGGACGATATTTTCTCCATTAAATCATGAGCAATTCATTCCAACTTAAAAAAAATCGCAATGTAAGAATTTCACATGATATCTTTGACACAACCAAGCTTCCATGGGAGATTTTTCCTTCTTTGAATCGTGAGCAGTTCCTTCGAATTTCTAAATTTTCTAACAGGAGTTTTATCATTCCGCTTAGTTCCGTTCAGTTTTAAAGAAGGAAGTGAGATTTCCCGGTTGAAAAAAAAAACTAAAGTGCGAGTTATGTCAGTGACATAAGTGCAAAGTAGACGTGTGCTTTCTTATTGATGTTGAGCAATTGATGTCATCGAATTAATAAATTTCTACTATATTTTATTCAGTCTAAGAAACCCAATGCTATTAGTGTGTGTGGCTTTACTATTGGTTCTCCACGAAAATTATGGAAGTCAACTCTTCACACTACCAAAATGTCATGTAAATTTCTGTCTCCTGAGACCGACACATGCAAGCGTCCTTTAGCACATAAGAATGAGTTAAAAGAAATGAGAAAATAAATTCAATCAAACACATCTTTCGTCGAATTGAGTATGTGTCAGTTACAAGAGACATAATTTTACAAGAATTCTTTGTTTACGTTCCCCGACTTTTTACAAACGTTCTTAAAATTTATAATTTTTAAGTGTGTTTATAACTCTTGAAATGGCCCCAAAAAGGTGTAGCAAGTTGGCTACTTCTATTAGAACATTAAGTCAAATTTAACAGAAGTATTCTGTAATTTATTAAAATATTTGTATATAGTAGTTTATATTATTATTATTGTTAGATATTTCATGTGCTCATCAACGTCACCATTGTCTACGTGTAAATGTTCACCAGTTTGAGTGTTAGTCAATTTAAAAAAAAAAACAATACCATACCCATTTTCAACTTGCATGTATCGTCAAATATCTTGCATCAAAGTTGTTCATCCAGCCCGTTGGTTCATTGGTCATTTCCTGAACTTTTACGACCGCTGATCTCACTTCGGGGAAGGACTTATATGAATTCAGTTAAGAATGGGAAAGAGGCAGCTATCTGAACGTTGGCTAAGGAAGAAGATGGTATCCACCATCGGTTCCGAATATGACTTTTAATGATCGGGTTCATAAGGTCGTCGAACTTCCTCAAGTAGTTCAACAACCTCAGATTACCACTGACTACTAACCGAGGCCTATCTGAGGGTTTACGGGACTACATCGGAACAGATTGCCCTGGACCGTGGAGTCAAACGGTAGTGGAATTTGCTTGGTTAGTTAGAGTCGCGAGTTTGAATTGTGGTAATACGTCGAACGATTTGAAGGTTTTTAGTGTTTAATACATTACGTTAATTTACCTTTCCCAGGCTAGGAAATAAATAGTAGGTTTGTGCGGTGATAAGTCGTGTGCGTGCAAGTTTGTCAGAAAGAGAAGGTAATCTGTTTAATGTGTGGGTAAAATCGAACAGCCGTTCGACGGCTTCTTATACAGGTTTTCCGGAACGGGATTCGAACCGACTGTTCTAACGACCCACGCAGCCGCCAACACCACCCAGCCCAATCGACCACCAATCGACCGTTCCACTCTCCACCGACCGAAATTTCGAGCTTGCGGAAATACTTCCGAATACCGAAGGGGTTAGCAACGCCATCAAGGCGAACCATAAAGCGATACGAGGCCATTTTACAACATCTCGGTAACCATTTTCGCCATTGTTGTTCATCCGTCGACTACTTGATTCGTCGCTTATGGAGGAATGTAGGAAGTAGCGGAATCTAACACCACCTCTTCGATAGCCGCAACCGATTCCATGCAGAGGCCGCGATACTTCGCCAGCGGTAACTAGAAGCCGGCAAAGAAGCTCTGCCGCAGCTCTAATTAAAGGAAAGGTCGGTAAAGGCGAAGCAACAAACAGTGAGTCACCCATGCGCATGTGAACAACAATATTTGAGACACACACACTATAAAAATAGACCGGTAGAAATAAAAAAATCCGCACACGTAGGAGGCAGTATACAAAACAGGGAAAGGCAATAAAATGATAAAAACCTAGGTTCAATTAAACAAATCAAAATAAAATGTTGTTTATTCGTTTCCACCACCAATATTGAATGTTGTTTGTATAGCCATTAGGCCTTACGTGATGTCTAGATGCTAAGAGTTTTCTTGTCGTTCGATCAGTTCGGTTTTCGTGTTAGTTTGTAGCTTTTTCGGTATTTTTACTCCAAGTGTGGACTGCTTGGGAATCTCAGTCTCTCCACTCTCGTTGCGAAGCGAGAAAGGGAAAACTTGTTCAGTGAGTTCTGCCTGTGATAAAATAGGCACTCATACTCAGAAGTTTTTGGTAACTAATCGAACGACGATCATTAACTGTTATACTCTTAGCCTATGGTAGAGCCATCTTGACGTTGATAGCGGAGGTACTTGGGTTGACCGTTCATTGAAGCTATATCTTGCCAAAACTGAATTTATATGAGAAACCAGCCCTGAGGTTGGGATTTCTTGCCGGGCATAACAACAGACGAGTGGCCCTTAAGTCACTCGTTTTACGATTCAGGGGACGGATAACCCCGCAGCCACACTCTGTGTGCTATAAGGGTTTTGTTTTTTTTTTTTCTCTTCCCGGACAGGGTTTTATTTAATTTTTTTTATGTGTACATTTTCACGGATTAGTAAAACTAGTTTACAAAATAAATCAAAAGTTATGAACTTTATAATTCGACTAATGTTTTCAATGTGAAATTTTATGCAGATTTCAAAAATTCCGACAAAAAAATGAAAGTAGAACAGTTTTCGAGATATGGATAAAAGTTGATTTTTTCATAAATGAACAAAAACGCATTGTCATCAAATGAAGCAAAATTAAATTTAAAACCGATCTTTTGAACATTGCAATATTCTAGGAATAATAGTTTCGACGGTATTTATAAGTATATATAATTTTGCGCGATTTTTTTTTTGGAGATTTGTAAAAACAATTGTGCTAAAGATATGATCAATACCAAAATAACGTCAACAAAAAAATATATTGCATATGTAGCTGAAAGCCAAAGAGAAAAAAAGAAAATAAATGCTCAATGGTGGAAATCGGTTGAAAAATGAGGAAATTATGCTGGTTTATAGAAAAAGTGCAGAAATGCGGGGAAAAACAGAAATTCGAAAGAAATACGCCCATCTCTCTCTCTCTCTCTCTCTCTCTCTCTCTCTCACACACACACACACACACACACACCGTTTTTTGTCATTCTTGAGCACTATAGGCTAATTTCTTTAAAATTAATTTATTAAAACTTAAAAATGATTCAAACTTGAGCTTCGTCGTTTATGCGTGGTTTTGGTTTCTCTAACTAGAACTGTTGGTTTCTAGTTAGAGAAACCAAAACCCAGCATTGATTCGTCCCAAAAGCCTTGATATCGTCGTTTTATTTGCTTCATTTGCTTTCGTCGCCAAGATTCGGTGGGAAGAAATCCAAATGTGAGTGGAGGAAATGGATTTTCAATGACATGTTCACATCTATAGTCATGAGGAGCAAGGAGTTATAAACTATGTACATGAAACATGGATAACTTGATAAGTTATTTTTAGATTTAATATTACCTATTTTCTTAAAGTTTTCCAGCAAATTCTCAATAACTTCAACATGATCCGCACTTTTAGTGTTTCCTAGAAAATTCGTAACAACCAGTCGAAATGATTTCCACTCATCAGGAGCCAAAACTGCGAAGCAATGTTTGTCCTCAATTATTTTTTTTTATTTGAGGACCCACGAAAACACCTTCCTTAATCTTTGCATCCGATATGTTTGGGAATACTGATTTCAGATATTCAAATGCAGGTCCATTCTTTTCCAACGCTTTTACAAAATTCTTGAAGAGTCCAAGTTTTATATGTAACGGTGGGAGAGTAATTTGATCTTTATCCACGAGAGGAACACATTTTCACATTTTCACGTTTTCTTTCCCAAAAGTCGAACTTGTCCTCTTTGGCCAGTCTTTTTGAACGTAATGCTCCTTACGTGCTCGGTTGTCCCATTTACAGAGAAAGCACATGTATTTTGTGTACCCCTGTTGTAACCCAGTCAACATGGCAACAACCTTAAGATCGGAGCAAATCTTCCAAGAGTGTTGCTTATAATTTGTCAAATTCAGCAGCAGCGCCATTGATTCATACGATTCCTTCATGTTAACAGCATGAGCCAGCGGTATCAAGGGTTTCCCGTTTCCTTGATGCAGTAAAACAGCCTTCAAGCTCAGTTTACTGCTGTCGATAAGCAAACGCCATTCACTTGGATTGTGATGCTTCACAAACTCTTCGAACAATCCGTTGACATCTCGGCACAAACTAGCGTTATTTTGTTTGGAGAAGTATTTAGCGAATTGTTCATCACGATTTCTGTGGTACGAAATTGTCACACCACGCTCTCGAGTCCCTACGAATCTCGGAGAGGGTTACGGCAAGGTGATGGATTGTCGTGTTTGTTGTTTAACATTGCATTGGAGGGTGTGATTCGAGGAGCTGGGATAAACACGAGTGGCACGATCTTCAGGAAGTCTGTCCATCTATTTGGCTTCGACGAAGACGTTGATATCGTAGCACGTAACTTTGAGACGATGGCGGAAACGTACATCAGACTTAAGGCTGAAGCTGGTAGGATTGGGCTTGTGAATGCGTTAAAAACAAAATACATGAAGGGAAGAGGCACAAGTTCAGATCGACGGTGATGAAATCGAGGTAGTAGACGAATTCGTGTATCTGAGCTCATTGGTGACCGCCCCCCCCCCCCCACACGCCCGAACAACCCCCCCCCCAACCCCCCCCAACAAATAACCCGCCCCCCCCCCCCCACCAACCCCGGCCCCCCCCCCCCCTCCCAGGCCCCCCCCCCGGGCGAAACCGGGAACCACCAATAAATTATTTGGAAACCCCCCCCCCAAAAAACCCCCCCCCCCCCGGCGGTTTAAAAATCGGCCACCACCCCCGTGAAAATGGTTCCCGAAAACGAACCGACAGGTACGAGAAGAAGAGGCGCGCAACGAGCAAGGTGGATTGATCAAGTAGAAGGTGACCTGCGGACCCTCCGCAGACAGCGAGGCTGGCGAGGTACAGCCATGGACCGTTTACAATGGAAACAACTTCTGTGTACAGCAGAGGCTACACCGGCCTTAGTCTGATTGGTAAGGTAAGGTAAGCAGTTCAGATTTCTGTTTCGACAATTCCAAATCATGTACCAAATCATTGAGTTCTGCTTGGGAAATAATGATGGTTTTGTTTCTAATTCTGTGTCGCTTTGATCTGCGTCCTCGTTAACCAGCTGGGCAGTATCTTCAAATGAAGACTCCCTTTTTCGTTTTGGGCAAATAGGGTACCGGTTTGAATTCGAATGTGGAGTTGGTTTTTCTACGGATTGCACATCAGCATACTGCACCGACTTATGGCGGCCATGTTGTTGAACTTCGGTGAGGCAGAAATAACAATCCGTAGCATGGCAAAAAGGTTCATTCCAAATCCTTATTCCTTATCAAAGGAATAATAGCGGCTTTACAGTGACAGAAATGAGAGTATATAACAAATTTGAAAGGGACCAGTGGTAAGCCATACATACCTTTTAACTGCTATCCACCTAGCCAGGCATGTTTTGCACGAATTAAACAGAACGTTAGGCAACCATGGTTTATCCAGATTCTTCGGACAACTTTGTAAATAAAAACGGAACACAGATTGAAGAGAAGCAGTGAATTTAACCGATGTCGAAAAAAGGTTGACGCCACAGGCATAACAAAACTTTTGTGGATCATGTTTGCATTTGAATTCCCGTTTTGCGGCGCACATTTTTCTCACTCCGATAACGGAACAACGAACTGTCACAATTTGTTTTGTTTTGAAGGGTTACCAATAGCTATTAAAATTAGGTGCCAGAATATCTTACCAAACAATAGAACAGTAGTTAAACCAAATCTTGTGCGTTTGTGTGTGTGAGTGATTGTGTGTGTGTGTGTGTGTGTGTGTGTGTGTGTGTGTGTGTGTGTGTGTGTGTGTGTGTGTGTGTGTGTGTGTGTGTGTGTGAGAGAGAGAGAGAGAGAGAGAGAGAGAGAGAGAGAGAGAGAGAGAAAGTGGCAGAGAGAGAGATGGGCCTATTGCTTTCGAATTTCTGTTTTTCCCCGCATTTCTGCACTTTTTCTAAAAACCAGCATAACTTCCTCATTTTTCAACCGATTTTCACCATTGAGCCCTTATTTTTTCTTTTCTTTGGCTTTAAGCTACACATGCAATATATTTTTTTGTTGACGTTATTTTGGTATTAATCATATGTTTAACACATTTTTTTTACAAATCTCAAAAACAAAATGGAAAAAAATTATATATACTTATAAATACCGTCGAAACGATTACTCCTAGAATATTGCAATGTTGAGATGATCGCTGTTAAATTTAATTTTGCTTCATTAAATGATAAAATATCTGAAATTGGATCACATGCGTCTGAGATATTCTATTTTAAGTAAATGTGTTTTAGTTCATTTATAAAAAAATCAACTTTTATCCATATCTCGAAAACTGTTCTACTTTCATATTTTTTTTGACGGCTTTCTTATATTCTGCATAAAAATTTAACAAAAAAAATGATGATCAGCTTACCGAGTTCATAAATGTTGTAAACTAGTGTAATTAAAATAGCTATATATGAAGCAATTTTAATTACTAATAAGTGAAAATGATTTATAAATCTTGCGCCAACAAAGTAAATTTCCTTGGATTATCCTTTGAATCAGAAAATCTTTTAGCTGAAATAGGTACAAAGCAATGACCTGTGTTTTGTCTTTACGTGGTTATATAACTTCTCAAGTTCTTCTGACATTTTTGCATACTTTTCAGCTGATATGAAGCAGAAATTCAGTTTTGTAATAATTTTATTTGACTGCTCAACTGCCCAGTCATATAGTTCCCGAGGAGTTTTGATTGTGTTTCCTTAATCTTGAGCAAGGCAAGCTCTCTATGCCATTCGCTTGACAGTACCAACAATATTTAGCATCAAATAGACCCATGATACGTTGCAACAAAGTGCCATTCTGCTTCCAATCCATACTTGGACTTGAAATTGCACAAGCTGGCAATGTTCTTTTAGTTCTTATAATGGGCCGCTGCTCCATCTGACATGCAAATAATTTTCAAGCAATATATTAAATTTTGTTTAATGAAATCTAGCAATTTTGATATAAACAACTGAACTGCTATTGAGTCATGGGTCAATACTTCAGTTATTATGATAAAGCTTTTGTTTTCCAATGTATTGTCCTTCTTGTAATATACTTGAAAGTTTTGGTAATAAACAGGATCAACCACCTGATTTAATTGTATTATCCCTAAAGTTTAAAAAAAAATAATAATTTAAAAATAAGCCCTTTCCAAATGGTAGCCTTAATTTTTCAAACATTCAAAGACAATTAAAAAAACCAAATTGTCATAATAATTAAATTTAATTGGCTTCTGTGAGGTTTTAGGACCAAATTATAAGACGAGGTGGCGCAATACACGGTAAAAATAGGACATTAAAAATTTGTTGTTAGAAAAACTTTTTTTTCCTTAAAGTGCTTATCTCGCGATGTATGCCGAACTTTTAGACAATTATATTGCCTTTATAAAAAAAAGTCGTCCAATTTTAAGATAGCCATATTTTGCAAATTGACTTTAAATTTTCAAATATTTTTTTATGCGTGTAAGAATCGATTTTACAATTTTTACAATTTTTTTCATAAAAATTAAGACAATTTTCTAAAAGTCACCTACGTAAAACTTGTAAACCCGGGTACCCTGCCGATCACATCACTTTCTTATTGGATAACCGGAAGCGATCTGGCCAACTTCGCTCTGTGAGAGATGCATAAACGATTAAAATCGTCAGGGAACGAAAATCTCGGCGGTCGGAATGAAAAATGGCTGCTGATCTGAATTTTCGAAACCGTCCATGCACAACATTTTCAAACAAGATCTGGGACTCCAGGCAAAAACAAAAACTTCATGGAGGTTCCGAGACTTTAGAGTCCGTAATCCAGCAGATATGGGAAGAGATGCCAATGAAAATCATGCCTGTGATGGGTTTGAGCAACGGTTGAAACCATTCAAAAGGTGATGTAGAAAGAGATGTTCGCTCATCACCATGAGACACCAAGAGTGGACAATAATGTTTGCTAGAATGAAAGATATGAAAAGAAAGTGTTGAAAGTTCCGTCAGTGTACGATAAGTTGAAAACAGAATAGAAGTATTGAAGAATTGAGCGAAAGGGCATGGGTAAAGTAGTACTCGAACCAAGGACGTTACCTTTGCCAAACATCCCACTGCGGGGTAGGTTGAGGCACAGATACATCTGTGGGAGTTTTAAATATTTACCCAAATCACACTAACAACTAACTTCGTACATCGAGATTTGTTTAGCTGACACTATCTTAGTGTCCGAATTTGAATGTGAATAGGTTTTAGTTGAAATTTTCCTAGTATTCCAATTCCAGTCGCTTAATAGGCGAAGTGATATTTCAGTATTTCAACACAGGAACACTCTCTTTGTTCTTTGTCAATTTTCTGACCATGCTTCATGCATGACCCTGATCTTTTTTTAATGGTCACGCTCGGAGACTGACGTGTGTGCTTAGCTGCTTGTTACTTTTTTTTCGAGAAAATTTGATAGTGGAATTGATGAGTAGTGTTAAACGTTTTTATTTTGATGAAGATTCGGTCGCCAAAGCGTTAAATGTGGTCTCGCCTGGTGTGGAAACAAAGTGTCCCCGCTGGAGACGGAATTCCAGATATACAGCTTTGCGGCAGGAGGAGCTCGTGTTCAGCCGCGTCACTCGGAGATGTTTGATTCATGGTCCACAGCAACGGAATGTTCTGAAAATTCGGGTGAGCTCTTTCCATTTTATCCTTTTGTGTCCTACTCCCATTTGTTTTGTGTTTTTTTTTTTTTGAGAATAGTTTTTGTGTATGAAAATTATATTTTTGGTGTTTGTTTTTGTTTTTGAGCGTTTCGGCGTTTCTGAATTTGAACTGCTATTTTCATAAAGGACTGGCATGGGACGGTTAGCAGTAGAAGATTATATTTAAATAAATTTGGTTATTGGTTTTGTGATCGGATAAGCCATTTGTTTCAGAAGTTGTCAAAACGGGCTCTTCGATAACTTATACTGCTGTCCTTGGAATGTAACATGAGGTGTATAAGGAAGGCTTTTTAAGGGATGTCTTTTGGAGTAGTCTGTTGTTTTTCAGAAGAAGAAAACATCAATGCATCTTTTGATTGAGGTTTTATCTGTGATAATTATAATGATCTACTCTGTTTTTCAGCTTTTCCAGGACCTTCGGGTTATAAAGTATACCTTTTTCAGTCACAGACTAGTGTACGTCAGATTTTTTTGTACACACATGATCTTTATTTAAAAAAAAATGGATGTTATTTATTATTTCATTATATTATTTTCATCATATCATTGTGTATTGCTTGAAATCATATTAAGTTTTCAGGATGTAGAATTTCAACTGTTATAAACATGTTAATATATTTGCGTTTTGAATATCTTAATATTATATTTATTCATTGATATTATTAAAAGGATACATACAAGTTTTCACATACATGAATTCATGTTTAGGTTGAAGGTTGACTCCAGCATCAATTGAAGTCATCGTTGGGTGCTCAGGTGGTTTTTTTTTTCATATTATTGCATAGTTTGACCTTAACGTTTCAGTATACATTCATTAACTACTGGTTGAGATATATAGCAGCATCTTATAATTAATTGCATATCAATATTATTTTCATTTGGAAAATAATAATAGCAATAATGATGAAATTTTAACTGCGCCAAGGTTTCAAGGAAGGTGATTCCAGGTTGTATAGATAGTTTATTTTGCCTCGTATCATTAAGTATGTTTCTATTAATTTAGATCAGCGAATATTATTTAATTTAATTTTTATATTAATAAATGCTGTTCTATTTTGCTACGTTTTTATTGAATTAGATTAGATTAGATCAGTGACCAACCAGTGGATGTCATCATTTAAAACTATGAGATCCACTACAAATGAGTAAAATGATGCAAGGAATCGGAACAGCACATCGACATTTTAGATGAACTATTCTGTACGTATAATTTCAGGTCATCCATATAGTTTTTAAGTTTTGTTAAATAACTTTCAACTTTTTTATCATAGCTGTGATATATTGTATAAACTTTTAGGTTCATATAAATACGTAAATCCTTCTACTTTTGCAGCAGGACAACAATGTGCAGACATGTGTAATTATTATTATCATATTACGTTATTACGTTACGTTACGAAGGGATATTCCCTTCACTTTATTTTATATACTATTCTATGTGACATTGCATATTGATTTTACATTTTTATTATAATCTCTACCATATTTTTCATTACTCGGATTTTCATTATTTATTTAAATAGGGTAACGGGATGTAATGTCAGCCTAGCTCCTTCATTCGGCCTATGTACCAAAAATGTCATTAGTTCGCCGTATAATTAGTATAATTAGTATCGCATAATCAACAAAATTATATTCCTATCAGGATGACCGATTTATTTCAAAGCAGTTGAGACATTATTAATCAATTAATAGTTGCTCACTTCCGCGTAATTATAGATTTCCTCAACTTTTTAGACAATATGACTTTAGTGGTTAAGCTGAACAGATTATCTACACGATCTTTGAATGATCTTAATTTGCAGAAATTGAACCTATAAACCGAATAATACAGCCAAGATGTACAGAAAATAGTCACACGTTATAAACTAACAGTTCACATAGGTAAAATAACAATGATTTAACAAGAAAACCATAGACCCAATGTTAGGAACATATTTCTTTCCACGTTCCGAACTATGGCCTGTTATATGGAAAGCGTAGTAAAAATGTTGTTATTGGTAAAATTTACAATAAAAATGTCTGAGTTTCGATTGAAAGTTTTCCATATGTGTCATCTTAACACAAACTAAAGGAACAAAATCTGTGTAGAGTGAATTATAATGTTTTGATTATCAAATGGTCGCTAAATCATATGTGAAAATCACTTAAGTGTTTCTTAGCAGTTTTAGTATAGTTTGATTTATGAAATTGTTTGTTGGGTAGAGCGAATACAGCTGGAAGCGCATTGAATCAAAAAATCAGAAAAAAAATCGTACGAAGACAACATTTAATAACAAATCTGTCGAATGGGACGAACTTGCATCCATGAATAGACCCAATTTGGTGCTTATAGACCGACATTACATCCATATCCCTCGAAAGTTTCTGACTTTCTAAAATGAACACCCACAACACAACCAACCAATAAAAACAACAAAACCACCCCAAAACAACAAAAAAAAAAAAAAAATATAAATATACAACGCAAAAACCCACAACCCCCCCCCGGCCCCCCCCCCCCACAATGCTTGTCACTATTCTTCCACCCTTTACAACATTTCCGACCACCCCCCCCCCCCCCCCCCTTTTTCCCCCCCAAAAAAAAAATGGGCGCATCCCCCATTATTTCCCGGCTTTCTCGTACTGGCTGCGTTTGTATTAGATTAGATTAGATTAGATTAGATTAAATTAGTAATCAACTAGAGCAAGAAATTGTCGATCGATTGAAGGAAAATCATTGAAAATCTACCATGTATTGGTTGAGTTGCTCAAAATCATATCAATTTTCGTTGCATCCTCTGAATTTAGACTATCATTCAATACTCCGTACACCTTCCCGTATGACGAAGTCTGCGTCAAAAAAATTTCGGGCGCCCATCAAGGTGGGAATCAGCCAGTGTTGCCTATCCGAATGAAATCAGCGATTGATTGATAGGTTCGATTGTTAACCCATCGATGACTGAATGTGTTATCACGTGAGTTTCCCTTGTGCTGTGATATCTGATGGACAGTTCATCGAAGCGAAGTGGGTAATTTATTGGTCAGCAATCCTTATCAGTAACAAACTGACTGTAGAACATGATGTTTATTATTGTTAGATGTCTGTTTTTTTTTTTTCGCGCCACCGCTTATCGGAACGGGGTATTACAAGGACAAATAGTTGGTGGTCAATTTGGCATGATGCAAAAAAAAAAAATGCTGAGGCAAGCCGGTGCAGCTGAACGTTTTCTCACAACATTCGACAGTTTATCATTTATCACGTGCAGTCAAACTTCCGGCTTCTGTTGTTTTCCTAAACCGGTTTCCGGAAAACTCTTCCAACGGGTGAAATTTTCCCGAAAACAATTCGATAGTAATTCATTCACCGTGCTGCACGTTATGGGATGCAACTTTCAGATTGTGGCTACCAGTAAGCACACAGGTAAGAACGAAGTTTATTGTTTCTCGATCAAATTCGTTAAGAGGGGGATAAAGAATGCTTTTATCCGGGAAACTATTGTTGCCTTGAGGTGCATGTTGGATAATTCAATTCAATTTAACAATTTCCACATGAGAGGAAAAGGCTACACTTCTATGTTAACGAATTTGGGTGTTCAAGGTGGGAGGTAGAATGAGAAAATGTTTTTATTTTCAGAGTGAAAGGAGATTGCAGTTTTTCCATTGGCAAGAAGTTTTGATTGAAATTTTGTCGAAAACGTGTACTTGAAAACCGGAATAGAATACAATGGTTTGAAAAATTGAAAGGAAACATGTAGCCTTTAAGACTGTTGTTCTCGAATTCTTTTGAACTCAAGACAAATACAAATGGAAGAAAGGATTGGTGCTGAGGACGGCTGTAGGACAGCGCTTGCGGCTGATTCGAACAGAACAAATGATTGGTTTGAATGCAAGCCTCTAGTGGAGAAGAAGAATGTCACACATCCAAGAATGCTCCACTAGAAATACAGGAATAGATACAACTCGGTTCCCGTGAGGAAAAAGCACCAGCAGACATTGCGACGACACGCGAAAATTCTTCGAGAATGTGGAGAAACCTCACCTCAATAGATGGAACAAGTGCTTAACTAAGACTTATAGACTGTTGCCGAAATTATAAGCACGCTTTTAATGAAAAAGTATTGTATTGTATTGAGTTTTCGTGAGCGGTCACGTATTTTCCTGTTTTTCCACGTTTGTGAAATCACAAGATTAAATGAAGTTTTTTTTTCGATATGGTTGATGATCGATTGAAACTGAATAACTGTCTTCTGGGTCGAAAGCTTTAGTGATAAGTTGTAGATAGTGATAGAGAACTACTTAAGTTTGAAGCTTTCAAAGCGTGGACTCCACTGAAAATAAGGGTCTTTTTTAGTGTTTCAAATAGTAGTTAAGGAGTGTGGTAACGTGTTTGAGTAAGAAATAGTACAAATAGTACAAAAAGTAAAGTAACCTAGAGCAATTGGTTTTCAGATGGTCGAATGTCAGCAATTTTAGGTTGTAGTTTAGATCGAAAACTCTCTCTGAAGTGCCCCAAATATTCCATACATAGAGACTCACGATTCCCATCATGATTGCTGATGCAGCACAATGGTTCGCGGTGATGATGAAGTGAGTTGGCACTATTCTGCTATGAATAATTATTTTTTATTTTCATGGCATAACGTCATTATAACAATACCTGATACACAATATCCCTCGGTTCATGGCTGCTCCCCTCCAATCTTGTGGGCACCTTGTACTTCCAAGATCTTGCTCCACCTGGGCTAACCATCTTGCTCGTTGTGCCCCTCGTCATCTTTTGCCGACCGGATCCCCATCGAACACCATTTTCGCAGGATTGTTGTCCGACATTCTCGCAACATGTCCTGCCCAGAGTATTCGTCTAGATTTGACCACCTTACGAATACTGGGTTCGTCAGTGAGTTGCGCGAGCTGATGGTTCATCCATCACTCCGTTCTCCTGCACTTCGCTAGAGATGGTTCTTAACACCTTTCGTTCAAAAACTCCGAGTGCTCGCAAGTCCCCCTCAAGCATTGTCCACGTCTCATGCTCGTAGAGAACAACCGGTTTTATTAGAGTTTTATACATGATACACTTCACGGGAGCTAAGTCTGTCTGACCGCAGTTGCTTAAGGAACCCATAATAAAGACTGGACTCGGAAAAAATGATGTGTGTCTCATGATCACCAAAAAATCATTTTAAATCGGATACTTCTCAAATTTTCAGGGAATAATTAACTATATATTAGCTATGTTTTGGCAAAATTTATTTATAAGATTTTCTCTCCCAAGCTGAATGCTCGTACATTTTTCTTAACACTGCTCATGAGATCTTGGGCGAGTCTTTGTCCATCTTCCTTACACATTTTCTCCCAGTTTTTCTTCAAAGCTTCATCGGTTTTGAATGTTTTTCCGCTTTTCTTCAACTTCTTCTTCATTATCGCCCAAAACTTTTCGATCGGACGAAGTTCTGGTGTATTTGGCGGGTTCGCCTCCTTCGGGACCACATTAACGCCCTTGGCTTCGTACCAATCCATTACAGGCTTGACGTAATGGCACGAAGCGAGATCGGGCCAGAACTGCGTGGGACCACGGTGAGAGCGGAGAAAGGGCAGCAAGCGCTTCTGCAAGCATTCCTCTTGAAAAATCTGCCCGTTTATGGTGCCGGTTGTAACGAACGGCTTGCTGTACCGTCCGCACTCGCAGATAGCCTGCCACAACAGGTACTTCTTCGCGAATTTCTCCATCTTTCTCTTCCGGAACTTTTCCGGAACCTCCATGCGGGACGTACCGACAAAAAACTCGAGGCCGGGGATTAGTTTGGTGTCCGCCTTGATATATGTCTCGCCGTCCATGATGAGACAACATGGCTTAACCAGCAACTCACGGTACAGCTTCCGCGCACGCAATTTGGCCACCGTGTTTTGCTTGTCAGTCCGGTTTGGCGCCTTCCTGACCTTAAAAACACGTAGTCCAGCCCGATTCATGATCTGCTGGACGAATCACTACGACGAATTGACCTTTTTGGCCACGTCTGGGTGGAAAGGTTCGGGTTATTCTTAAAGTACTGCCTTATCTTCCGCGCCTTCTCTGGGTATTCCGTTTTCGGGTTTCGGCCGCTTCCAGCGTGCCGCTCGATGGTCTTCGTCTCCTGGAACATCTTGACAACGCGGGACACGGTGGAATGGTGGATTCCAAGCCTTTTGCCGATCCATCTGTGCGACTGACCAGAATTATCGATCACCGCGCCCACGATTTGCTGGCGTAGCTCTTCTTGTTTCGAATGCATCTTGAAAACTACTTGACAGATCGCGATAAAATCTTGCACACATAAACATTACACTCTAAACTAGTATTAACCAAAATTTTACCCATGCGATAAAAAGTTACACCCAAAACAAAGCGTCGCATTTTTCCCGAGTCCAATCTTTAGGCACGACTTGCACTGATAATACGCCTCCGGATCTCACGGCTGTTATCATTATCCGCAGTGACCAGTGAGCCGAGATAGACTACTTTGACGACTACCTCGAACTCATCGCCGTCTGTCGTTATACTGCATCCTAGTCGGGCTCTGCCGCACTCGGTTCCGCATGAAAGCATATCAGGAATGTATCGAAACTAAGCTATCCGCGAGTATTTTATATGTACGCGTGCATAACACATCGGTCAATAAGTCCCGGGCCTAAGTAGGAAAACAACATTTTTTTGCCAAAATTCACTTTTATTCATCAACATAATCTCCTTTTAGAGTGATACAATCATTCCAAGGTTTCTCTAGCTTTTCGATACCACCGGTGTAGAACAATTCATCGAGACCTTCAAAATATGCTTCAGTTGCAGCAATCACTTCCTTATCTGAGCCAAATCTCTTTCCACGGAGCATCTTTTTGAGTTCTGTGAAGAGCCAGTAGTCGGTGGGGACCAGATCTGGAGAATACGGTAAGTACGGTAGCAATTCGAAACCCAATTCGACCATTTTTGCGGCTGTTTTTATTGACTTGTGACACGGTTCATTGTCTGGGTGAAAGGGCACCTTTTTCTTCTTCAAATGAGGCCTTTTCTGGGCAATTTCGGCCATCAAACGGTCCAACAAACCGATATAATAGTCGCTGTTGATTGTTTTTCCATGTTCCAAGTAGTCATTGAATAAAATTCCATGCGCATCCCAAAATACAGAGGCCATTCCCAGCCGATGTTTGAGTCTTTGGACGCTTTGGACGGCTTTCTCCGTCTGCACGCCACTGCCGATTTAATTCCGGAGTGAAGTGGTGAATCCATGTTTCATCCATTCGACGCAAAAACTTCTTCTTATTACCCGTGAACATCTCCAAACAGCTCATTGAATCATCGACTCGTTGTTGTTGTTTTTGCTCTAAAGTGAGCAAACGCGGCACCCATTTGGAAAACAGCTTTTTCATACCCAAATATTCGTGTATGATGGTGTAAACACTACCTTTTGATACCTTCAGAGTGTCAGCTATCTCTTGCAACTTCACTTTGCGATTGTCCATGATGATTTTCAGGGTTTTTTTTATAAATATTTTCCGGAACAACTGCCTCTTTTGGTTCAGCATCATCGGTGTCCGTACGACCACGTTTGAAATTGGCAAACCATCGTTTAATGGTCGTTTTCGATGGGGCAGAGTCCGGATAACATTTTTCAAGCCAAGGCTTGAACGGTGTTTTTTCCCATCAAAGAACTATGATATATCACCACAAAAAATGGCTTTGAATCCATCGTTTTCAAGAATCACTAAAGTAGCGTCACTTAAACCATTGTAACTCGATAAATAACAAACCAAACGTCGTGAAATTTTGGCAGTAATCTTTTGAAGGTTGGTACTTGTTAAAAATCATATGGATATTTTATTAGTGCCGCCATCTTTTAGTTAGGCCTGGGACTTATTGACCGATGAGTTACAGTGACGGACAATACAATAAGACCAAAGCCCGATTTTCATACAAAATGGTCATGTTTGGAGGCTTGTCTTTCACTTTCCCGTGAAGTAATTGAACTGAAATTTTGGCAATAGCCTAGAAATAACCTAAATTTTCATCTTTAATAAATTCATAATTTTTTATTCACCATTTCAGAAACTACAGACACCACCTACGACAAAACAATAAGACCTACTTTTGATATCCATAGTTTAGGCCATGTTGATGAGTGTGAATTACAATCTATAGTATACTGATATTAAAATGACCCGTGCATCAATAATCAAAATTCAGATCCTCAAATTCGAGCATCCTTTATGGAAACCAAAAAGTGGTCTTATTGTTTTGTCGTATGCGGTGTCTGTAACTTTTAAAGTGGTGAATGGAAAATGATGGATTTAATGCAGATGAGAATCTAGGCTACTTCTGGCAAAACCCCCCAAACCTAAATCTTTTTTTTCCCAAAAATTTCCAAAACATTATAAACCCACATTACCTTATAACAAGCTTCAAATGGTGAGTTGACAACTTCGAAGGAGGGTGCGACCGACCTCTCGTCCTCACAAGTTCCTACCTCACGCCTCCACGAGTCATATGATCACAAAAGACTGCCAGCTGAAACATGGAGACGCTGGTTGGCGTAGCCTGGGCAATGTTGTCAATCTGACAATAGCGAAGTGAGGGGGTGTGACTGAACATCATGTACCTTAAGTCATATTGCATATTTTCCATTTTTAATTTATTATTAATTTCAGCACGCATTAGAATCATCGGCATCGAAAGCTCTCAGTTAATAACTGTGGAAGTGCATTTGGAACACTGAGTTGAGAGCAGGCAATAAGCAGTTTGTGAAAGCAATAAGCTTGAAATGCTATGTATAATAACGCTTTAGAATCATCTTTGCATTCCAAAACCATGTAAGAGCCTGGAGCATCATGACAGGCATCAAATGCTCAATTTGTTTTTCAGCATTTCAGCATAACATTTAATTTAAAATTGCGCTTCTAAACTTCAACTACTATATTCATAAAAGACTGGCATGTGCTTATAAGCAATGTAGGATTATATTTTAATATTGTTTTTAGTGGTATTATGGTAAGATGGGCCATTGTTTCAGAGGTCATCAAACCGGACTCTTCGATCACTCCAATTGCTATCTTTGGAATGTTACTAGAACAGTATACAGAAAAATATTACAACATGTCTTATAAAATAATATCTTTTATTGAAGTTCTATCTCAGATATTTGGAATGATCTATTCTGTTTTCAGCTTTTCCAGGAATAGAAGGATATTGATACATATCTAATTTTTGTTTATTTTTCAGTAACAATACGTTGGATGTATCATTTAAGTTGAAAATTTGAATAAATTAGCATTCTTGTCTATAATGATATCCTAATTTTTCGTGTACAAAATATACTAAATATTAAATAACACATAACGGGGGAAAGGGAGGGACCATCAGGGCACCCAAGTGAAACGATTTGGATAGGGAGCATGGGACTGCCTCCTCCCTATTGTTAACATTTCGCGGAACGAGGGCGGGCTCTTCGACCCCATCTATTGGGTTTATTCTGTCAATCGTGGGCTCGATTCTAGTGCTGTCTGTGTGACCTTGCTTTTGGAAGGAGATTCTTTTCCCTATATTCGCGGGTTTCGCGTAAGTGTCTCTGCTTACGGGCCCGCCCAAACGTTTTTGGCCCTTCATACAGAAGCTTGATGATCACATACAATAATAGAATCCTGATCAAATCGTTTTCCAGATTATTCCACTGCTATGGGAAGTTACCTTGCTACAATAGATGGTAGTATTATATCATCATCATCATCAAAGAGAACCCCCCCCCCCCCCCCCCCCCACAAACCCCCCAAAACAAAAAAAAACACACCCAAACCCCCCCCCCCGCCCAAAACCCAAAACAAACCCCCAAAAACCAAAAAACACCAAACAAAAAGCACAACACAAACACACCACACCAACACACCCCGGAAATACGCTTTTCCCCGGCATTTTGACCAAGACCTCCAAAGAAACCCAAAAACCCTTCCCCCCCAACTCCCCCCCCGGGGGGATTCAAGTGGAGAAGTTTGGTCAAAAAGTACTGGTATGGCAAGCAATAAATTCCTGTGGTATGAAGTCTACCTTTTTTTTCACTACCGGAACAATCAATGCGGAAATCTATCGATCTGAGTGACTGCAGAATAGGTTGCTGCCTTTATATCAGAAGCATAGTACCCCTCCACTGTTTTGGTCAGCTTTAACGTCGGTGCATTACGCCAAAACAACTCTCAATTTTCTCACGGAAAAGGGTATAGATTTCGTTGAGAAAAACATCAATCCGCCAAATTTCCTGGGTCTTCAAAAAGACTGGTAAAGCAACTGAGAATATGCAGGAGTTCAAAAAACAATTTGGGCAAATTCGCAAATTCATGAAAGAATAATATTGATTTCATCCGGTCTTCACAATGTTCAAGTTCCATCCCGTACAATAAATAATCATTCATATATTTGGATAAAACATCATTTTTTTATATAATTTGAAATAAAAATTAGTGGAGAACTTATTTTCGATACAGTCCCTAGTTTCGTCTCCTTCTTCAGTCGCCCATGAAGAGCGAATAGAGTCTGTAAAAAACAGTTTTTATTGTTTGCACTACGAAAATTAGGTAGGAAAAGATTTCCTCTCCCATCTTATGACTAATGCAGACTAATCAGTTTACAAACATTAAAAAATCGTCCATAGTTTGCAAAGGTTTCGTTTGTAAACGGTGATTTTTTTGGCATCACATCGATTTAGAAGTGCTTTAATCAAAACTAATCTTTTACACACGCTCCTGGCAACTGCGTAATCGAAATATTTTTATTACCAATCATTATCGCACCAACAATACCAAATTTGGAAATCTAAACCAGATGATGGCAAACTACAACTTGCACAGCGAAATCCAAATCGAAGCAATAATTCAATGTTATTCGCTAAGGAAGAACACGTTATATGAACAATGTAAACCAGGCCCTGCTTAGCCTAATCTTATATATTTTATAACCTCGATTATAACTAGGATTGAGAACAAAATGTAACAAACGGTCAACTCATGATTGACGACAATAAATAAATAAATTTTATTTGAATATGTTTGGTCATGGTCAATCATTGCAAAGATCTCTTACTGACGTAAATTGCCGCCTTATCCTGCTGAAACATGAAGTTTTCTGACACGATGTCTTCAGTAAAGCGAATCAATACGGCATCAAGCAACTCTATGTAGCATTCCAAATTCATCCAATATGGTCCAGTAGACACACTGGCATCTTGTGCACTCCCCGAGGTGAGTCGAATGGTATGGTATAATGGTCGGCGAACTCTCCCGATCGAAACTAGATTATTCAAGTGAACCGTATCTCCTTCTCTGTAGATAGGGGAAACATGTAATAAGTATCTTCATTTTCATCCCGTCTGTCCACCGGCAAATGGTAATCCTCATTTAAAAACGGTAAAATTGTATATAATTTCCACCATCAACATTTCTAAATTATCGTGTTCCTCAATTTATATGAGCAACAATTTGAACATCCTCACGTAGTGGATCTACTCACCTCGTAGCTGGTTGAAAGGGTGGTGAAAATAACCAGGCATAAATTTAGGCGCATCTATATGCGGATGCTCATAACTTCGTAGCACTTCCACCATTCTCAGTGCACCTGAGAGGCATTTTTCTACTTTGTTTTACGAATGAATTATTCGTCATTATGAGCGGTTTCGTTGAGTGGCGAGTAATTAGTGGAGTGACAAAATTAAAAAATCTCAAAAAGTCTGCAATGGACTTGCAAAACGGCACTCTTATTAGGGAGATGATCTATCAGATGGATGAGGATTCGTCACTTTGTCCACTTCGTCCATAAAGACGCTCGTAAAAAAACGTTACTTTACGGTTCAATATAAATGTTTCAACATCAATCATAGTTAATCCTGTGAGCAAGGAAGTCCGGGAAGATTAGCGAGAACGTTTTGTTTTGATGATTTTTGAGAGACACGATGAAAATGGTCGGCAAACGACAATGTAGTGCTTCGCTCTAATGGGTTGTAGCTAGCCCAAAATAAACGGCGCAAGAACGAACTGCAAGGGTCAAAAAATGCTTTTGTTTTCAATGGATTTTGGGATTATCCATTAAGATTACATTCGGGTCTGCTACAACACGAACACTGTTTACCAACCCTGATTACTCGGTTGTCTTGCTGCATCCATTTGAGCTGAATTTTGGGTCGTGATTACGTGGTTACTTACCAATAATCAGCTCAATTGTCTGGAATTGTGTAGTTTTCATTTTAGTGTAGTGTAGTGTAGTTTTTATAATTACTAGTTTCGTCATCTCTAACGTAGAGACCTCGGAGAGAAAGACCGTAAAGCAGAGGTGGCAGATGTATCTGTGCCTCAACCTACCCCGCAGTGGGATGTTTGGCAATGATAACGTCCTTGGTTCGAGTATTACTTTACCCATGCCCTTTCGCTCAATTTTCAATACTTCTATTCTATTTCCAACCTACCCTACACTGACGGAACTTTCAACACTTTCTCTTCATATCTTTCATTCTAGCAAACATGACTGTCTACTCTTGGTGCCTCATGGCGATGAGCGAAACATCTCCTTCTACAACTTAGATTAGTTTCGTCAATGTCGTAGAGCAACGTTGGATCGGCATAAATAAATAAGTATGTTAGAAAATTCTATAATTTGCTCTTTAGAAATCATATGGCGTTCCTAGACAGGGATGTTTGATTTGAATCTTGGTATCAGGGTTCAACATTATCGACGCATAAAAAGGAAAATGAACTTCCTACGCAATCGTATCGATTCGAGCAAGATCATTTTCATGTATTCCATATTGATTCTTGCTATCGAGTCACGATGAGTATTTTTCCTGTCAAACATAACTTGTCTCTCGGTCATTATCGTCTTTATGTTCATCGGTTCATTTGATTTTAAGCACATACTTGCGTCAATTGACGTAATGAACTACTCGAAACATGCGTCCTTTGATTATTGGTTTGTTTTCACTTAGATTCGGTACTGAATCGACTCTATCGACTATAGTCATGCGTCACGTCGTTACATATTTCCTAGTTCCTACTATAAGTTTGTATCGAAAAATCGGTAAAATTGACTCTCCAGGACCATCCAAAACTCATGATCTTTTTCCTTTAAACATGGTTAGTTTTTTAGAGTGGTATTGTGTTTTCCTTCGGAAGAACTGCTAATGTTAACCTTCCTCGGGTATTAAAAAAAAACTGACACATAAGACATTAGGGTCAAAATCGACCCGGATTTCAACCCTTTCTAGAATTATGATATTTCAACCTAGACACAATGCTGCACCCCATTTGAAAGGTTATGGTCTCAAAAATGCATAGGTGGTGGAAAAACCAGGTTCCAGTAACGTTGGCCACTGGGAATCTGCTACAAAGGGAAGGAGATTTTGATTTCTATGTGTGAACATAATTACATATAAAACATTCCAGACTAGTTGTAGAGATTTGCCGTTTTCGACAAAGTTTCTCAGTATGTCATTTGTCATTTTTTGACATCATTGTATTAGTTCCAGATCTTGCCGCAGAGATGGCGCTTCTGTCTATCTTTGACAAATGAAGCTCTAGAAAGTTGCCATCATATGCAAAGTTTTTCATTGTGACATTTGTCGTCTTTCGACGTAATCATATTAGTTCCAGATCTTTTAGCAGAGATGGCGCTGCAGTCTATCTCCGACAAGTGAAACTCTAGAGAGATGCCATTTTCGGCAATTTTTCTCATTGTGACATGTGTCGTAATCATATTAGTTCCAGATCTTTCAACAGGGATGGGGCTGTAGTCTATGATTGTCAATTGAGGCTTGAAAGAGTTGCCGTTTTTCGGTTTGTAATATGTCGCCTTTTGTCATTATCGTGTTCTTAGATTTCGTCACAGATATAGCCGTTCAGTTTATCTAAGGTCTGTATCCGCAATAATCCGGACACCTCAAAACATGAATAAAACATAAATTTCGCATTATATTTCCGTCGTAGTTGTTGATTTCAGATTCATGGGATGTGTTTTAACAATTTGTGAAGACAAAACATAGTTATTCGGTATTTGCATAAAATTTTCGATCGAATCGTAGAAGCCGTCTTTGTCCAAATTTGCTGGAAGTGTTTGATGTCTTTGATTCCTTGCTTCTTTCCAAAAAACTTCCGCTTCATCAGAGCCCAATATTTCTCGATTGGTCGTAGCTCTGGGCAATTCGGCTGGTTTGAGGTTTTTGGTGGTTTCACTTGATTTGCTTGGTACCACTCCATCACAGTTTTAGCATAGTGGCATGATGCCAAATCGGGCCAGAACAAAGGTTTTTCGTTGTGACTTTTGATGAAGGGTAGTAATCGCTTCTGCAGACACTCTTTCTGATAGATCTCCTTGTTGATTGTGCCTATAGTGACGAAAGATTTACTCTTTTTGCCACACAAGGTATTTTTTGGGAAATTTTGATGCCTTCTTCGTTCTGAAATGCTCAGCTGTAGCATTTCTGGCCATAGCAGAATAAAAAGCCAGCCCTGGAAGCTGCTTGAAATCCTCCAGGACATAAGTTTCATCGTCCATAACAACGCATGAAAACTTCGTCAAATATTCGCAGTACAAACGTCGAGCCCGTGATTTTGCTGCCAAGTTCTGTTTGTCGTTGCGATTTGGAACTGTTTTTACTTTATACGACTTAAGTCCCAAACGTTGTTTTGATTTTTGGACAAAACCAGGCGACATCCCTATTTTACGAGCCACCGTTCGAGTGGAGAGATTTGGGTTTTTCGTTAATATCCTTTTCACCTTTCGGTCCATGACAGGATCAGCGCGTCCAATGTTTTTGTCACTTCTCGATTTCCTCTCCACCGTCAAACGTTCCGAAAATGATTTGAGCACATCGTGAACAGTGAATTTAGACAAATCCAATGTTTTTGCAAGGTCCCTTATTGACAAGTCAGGATTTGCCGTACGCCCGTACAGAATTCGCTCGCACACTTGTTTTTCTTTCGTCGCCATCTTGAATACTAAACATAAAATGTAAACATCAATCATAGTCTTTTTCATCATAGACTCTCAGCTATACCACAGTGAAATTTTTCATCCCTACGTGCAATATTTCAAAAGTTACAATGATTTGAAGGTGTCCGGATTAATGTGGATACAGACCTTATGTCAAATGAAGCTCTAGAGGGTAGCCGTCTTCGGCAAAGTTGTTTAGTATACAAAATGCAGTCATTTGATTAGAATTCGTACACATTTATTTTTTGTATTTTGATTTGAATTCGTACACATATTTTTGAAGACATTTTATTCTAACTTAGTTGTGTGTTCTCTGTGCTGGAACTAATCTGATGTCAAAAGACGAAAAATGACATGCTAAATAGTTTTTCCGGACACGGCAGTCTCTACAGCTTAATTACCTTACTTTCAGCAAGATCTGGCAATAATATGATAATAACAAAAGACGAAAAATTAAATACTGAGAGACTTTGCCGAAATCGATAATTCTCTAGAGCTTCATTTGACAAATATTGACTGCAGTGCAATCTCTGCGGTAAGACCGGAACTAAAAAAAGGACACATGAAATACTAGGAAACTTTATCCAAGACGGCATCTCTCTAGAGCTTCATTTAGCAAAAATAGGCTGCAGCGCCATCTCTGCTGTACTAATTTGATTATTTTAAATGTCTTCATTTTACATTCTCAACTATTTTGCTGAAGACGGCAACTATCTAGAGCCTCATTTGCGGCGTCTTTGTGGCACAATTTGGAACTAATCTGGTAATCTCAAGTGACAACATTTTACATTCGCAACAACTTTTCCTAAGACGGCAACTATCTAAAGCTTAATTTGACAAGGGTAGACTGCAGCGCTATTTCTGTGGCTAAATATGGATCAAATATGATAACGTAAAATTACTAATTTATTTATTCCAAACAACTTTTCCGAAGACGGTTACTCTCTAGAGCTTCATTTGGCAAAGATTTACTGCAGCGCCACCTCTGCAGCACGATTTTGAACTAATATGATAATATCAAAAAACGATTCGTTACGCACTGAAAACCACTAGAATGTTTTATATGCATTTCTGTTAACACAGTGAAACTATAACTTCCTTCCCTTTGTAGCAGATTCCCGGGGGACAATATTACCGGAACCAGTTTTTTGTTCGAATGCATTTTTGAGTCCAGACCCTTTCAAATGGTGCATGAACATTGACTCTAAGTTAAAATTTCGAAATTCTACGAAGGGTAAAAATCCTGGTCAATATTGGCCCTAATGACTTATGTGTCACTCTTTTTGTATAACCACCTCAAACTGATTTAAAAAAATATATGTTTATGTTAAAATGAAAAATTCCGTAGATCTTAAAAGTCAGAAAATTTCAGCCCGATTGGTTTAAAAATAAAAAGATAGCATACATTGAAGTGGCGCACATGGGTCAGAATTGACCCCAATATCTTCGGAAGGTTAATCTCACTTTTTCTGGATGAGGGTCGGGAAAATGGACTTATCGGCGTAATGGTACTCAGTAGTGGAAAACGAGGAAGTGTTATAGGAATGAACTCAGTATATACTTCTATTTAGGGCAGCCATGTCCAAACACTACACTGCACGCCGAGCTATTTTTTTACCACGCCAGCGCGTGTATTGAATTCACCACTAGTCAAATTGCTTCCAGACTTACACGCAACGCAGTGGCTACAACACCAATGCCAGTGCTCGTGTTTTGGGCAAACGTACTTTTGCATATAAAAAGTTATAAACGATCCATAAATAATTGAAAATCGTGCTCATTTTTGACCCATAAGACTCTGGTGAATATTCATAAAACAATTGAAATGATCCATAAAATACAGCAATGTGATCCATACTTTATAACAAATTTAGCATTAAAATATCAAAAATGTACCGTTTTATATCTAGGGCATGGTCGTTAAAAGTGTACGGATTACCCATAAACATATTGCAAATTATCCATAAAATGTTCAATAACTTTCCTTAAACTTGTAAAATTGATCCATAGAATGTAACCTTTGTGCAATAAAATATATTCGCATGTTCCATAAATTATTTGAAATTTTCCATAAATAAATTGCCAATGATCCATAGAATGATGAATAATGAACCATAAGCTTATAATAATGATACATAGTAAATCAGTTTTGTTCGCTAAACCATAAGGTATGATCCATAAATTATGCCTGCATTTTTCCAGGTTGGGGCACTTTTTTTTAATTTTGATCCAAAAAGATTGTAAAATTGATCTCCAACTGCGTTACTACTCAAATTTAGTTACATCCCTAATAAACATGTACCGTATAGGATCGATATTAGAGATGGTATGACCATACCAGTTACAGTTGGGATGATACCCCGAATTGGTGGTTAGGCACTTCTTATGGTTGTTGTTTATGCGGGATGTCCGTTCTTTCAGGTATCCGAATATAGTATTACTGCTAAAGATGGATTGCGGAATTTTTGCGTAGCCGTGTTGAGGATTAAAGAACTAAACGGTCGATGTTTCCGACATCCGAAGTGTTAACATAGTGTAGATTAGATTCCAGGCAATCGGCTGATTCAAGCATTTGCCCGGTATAATGCAAACAGAGAATGTTTTTTTTAGTCTGGTCCGACGAGCGACAAAGATCGTCAGGGATCGATTTTCCCGTTGTTAAATTTAAAAAAAAATGTAAACCCAAAATTGGAATAATTCCGGCATAATTAATGGATCATTTATATTATTATAAATGCACAAAATTGATTTGCTATGGACCATATTTAGAAGTTTATGGTTCATTTTCAAACCTATTATGGATCATTGGCGATTTATTTATGGAATATTTTCAATAATTTATTGATCATGTGCATATATTTTAGTTCACAAACGTTACATTCTAAGGATCAATTTTACAAGTTTAAGGAAAGTTATTGAACCTTTTATGGATAATTTGCAATATGTTTATGGGTAATCGGTACAATTTTATGGATCATAGCCTAGATATATAACGGTACATTTTTGACATTTTATTGCTAAAACTTATATAAAGTATGGATCACATTGCTGTATTTTATGGATCATTTTAATTTTGTTATGGATTTTCATCAGAGCTTTATGGGTCAGAAATACGTTTTTTATGGAACGAATTTCAATTTTTCATGGATCATTCCTTCAGTTTAAAGGTGCAAACTTAAGGCTGCCCGTGTTTTGGCTTCAGACATCGTGTACGATGTTTCGGCAAACACTACAGCCGAGTGTTTCCGATTGTGTCCGATAGCGGAATACACGCGTGGTTAATTTATTTTACTTCTACCCATGCCGTGCTTGTTAAACTCAATCACCACGTCACCCAACAGCCAAGAAAACAAACCTAAAGGGCGAACACGAAATTATTGCGACACCGAAAATGTCATGCCAATTTTCTTATAATGTTTAGAATCAAACCAAAATTTTAGGGTAGTTTTATACATATATTTACTTCAAAAATCAAAAGAAAAGTTAATCGATGGAGCCTTGAGTGTAAAATTGAACGCATTTTCGCTTGATGCCCTCCATCAAAGTCTTTACAGTGTCATCCGTTACCAGTTTCTCAGTTTTTTTTTCCATTTTCTTAACATGTCCTTCTCGTCTTTGACTGTCTTCTTGCTCTTCCGAAGTTCCCGCTTCATCATTGCCCAGTACTGCTCCACCGGGCGCAGCTCCGGACAGTTTGGCGGATTCATGTCCCTCGGAACAAAATGGACAGAATTGGCCTCATACCACTCCAGGACACTTTTAGAATAGTGGCATGATGCCAAATCTGGCCAAAATAGTGGAGCTTCGTCGTGCTGCTGCAAGAACGGAAAAAGGCGCTTCTCAAGGCACTCAGATTTGTAGATCTCGCCATTTACTGTGCCCTTTGTCACGAATGGCTCACTCCTCAGTCCGCAAGAGCAGATGGCCTGCCAAATGAGATATTTGGAGGCAAACTTAAACATTTTCTTCTTCTTAAATTTGTCGTCCACATAGAACTTGCTCTTGCCGGTGAAAAACTCCAACCCCAGAATTTGCTTAAAATCGGCTTTTATATACGTTTCGTCGTCCATCACACAGCAGCCATATTTTGTCAGCATCTTCTCGTAGAGCTTCCGTGCCTGAGTTTTAGCCGTCGATTGTTGCCGTTCATCGCGGTTTGGGAAGTTCTGTACCTTGTATGTATGTAGTCCAGCTCTCTTCTTTGCATTCTGGACGTAACTCTGCGACATGCCGATCTTTTTAGCCAAATCACGGCTTGGATCGTTGGGATTTGCTTTAATGATCCGCTTCACCTTTCCCTCCGTCTTTTTGTTCTCCGGTCCCGGTTTTCTTCCAGCTCCTTTGCCTGGGTCAACGTCAACCGCTCCTGGAACCGCTTCAACACTCTGGAGACGGTTGAATGGTGAATGTTCAACATTTTTCCCAACTGCCGGTGCGACAGGTCAGGAAATTCCAGGTGTTTGGAAAGAATTTGTTCTCTCCACTCGCGTTGGTTCACCTCCATTTTCGTTGAATCGAAAAACACGACTTCGAGTTTGACAGCATGTAAACAATACACATCAATGAGAAAGTGTGCAAAATTTGGTTGATTTTTACCCAATGGTAAAAAAGTTATGCCCTGTTGAATGTGTCGCAATAATTTCGTGTTCGCCCTTTATAAGTCAAATTATCAAATTTTTAGAATCATCTGACGAGCAATGCTCTATCCGTGGTAACCAGTGTCATACTGGGTGTATGTTGAGAGCTTTCTTGTGATCGTAACCACTCGGCTCGGGTGTTTTCCCAAAAATCAAGAAACGGTGTTAAAGCACAACACGAGCGTGTACACTCGTGTCGCGTCCATTGCGTTGTGGGTTCATCTATAAGCACGAAACTAAAGCGGTAAATTATAGCCACATGGTGGGGTGTTTGCAGTAAAGTTCGGCTCTCGTGCAGAACGGTTTGGTGTTTTTACCAAGGCTGATTTAGGGTTTATCACTAAAACCACCTAGAATTGAAAAAAAAAAAACTTGTTCGTATTAGGTGTGCAACTAAGTTCTCGCTGTTTTTTGGTGAAAAAGGAACTTTATTTTGAAAACAAAGGTTATAAACGAATTATTCAAAGTATTGCCCATCACTAGCTACGACTTTTTCCCATCTTTCTGGTAGAACGTGAATACCATTTCGATAGAACTGTTCGTCTTTTGATGCTATCCAAGAATCAAGCCATTTTGAGATGTCATCATATGAGTGGAATTGCTGACCAGTGAGACCATGTGCCATCGAACGGAACAAGTAATAATCGAACGGTGCAATATCAGGAGAATATGGCGGGTGGGGTAGGACTTCCCATTTGAGCGTTTCCAAGTAGGTTTTCACGGGTTTCGCAACGTGAGGTCGAGCGTTGTCGTGCTGAAGAATCACTTTTTCGTATCTGTGCTCGTATTGTGGCCGTTTTTCGTGCAGTGCTCGGCTCAATCGCATCAATTGAGTTCGATACCGTTCCCCGGTAATGGTTTCGTTTGGTTTCAACAGCTCATAATAAATAACACCAACTTGGTCCCACCAAATACACAGCATAACCTTCGCAGCGTGAATATTCGGCCTAGGCGACGATGTTGAAGCATGCCCGGGCAGTCCCCATGAATGTTTCCGTTTTGGGTTACTGTAATAAATCCATTTTTCGTCACCCGTCACAATGCGATGTAGAAAACTCTTCCTTTTTGCCGCTGGAGCAGTTGTTCACAGACGAAAAAACGACGCTCAACATCTCTTGGCTTCAAATCGTAAGGAACCCAAGTTCCTTGCTTTTGAATCATTCCCAACGCATGCAATCGCATAGAAACGGCTTGGCGGGAAACTCCTAATCCTGAACCAAGCTCTTCTTGCGTTTGACACGGATCCTCATCGAGCAATGCCTCCAATTCAGAGTCTTCGAAGTTTTTTGGCCTTCCTTCACGCGGACGATCATCAACACTGAAATCACCGTTTTTAAAACGACGAAACCAATCACGACACGTTGTTTCAATCAGAGCAGCATCACCGTAAACTTTTTGGAGCTCTCGATGTGCTTCAGCCGCCGTTTTCTTCGAATGAAAGAAGAAAATCAACACTTCCCGCAAATGACGATTATTTGGCACGAAATCAGACATCTTTAAACAACCAAAATATATAACACTAAACCAAAATCACTGATTTGGCAAAGCGGTTTGTTTACCATATATCTGAGCTTGGTTTATGACGCTTGAGATGTACAACATTCGACCAGCACTTACTACTGGCGCCATCTATTGCTAAACAGCGGGAACTTAGTTGCGCACCTAATACATCAATCCAATTCCAGGTGCTAAGGCACTCAATAATGCCTAAATTTTAATGATGTCGCAAATAGTTTCAAAAACTTAAAATCAAATCTCCTTCTATTCGTGGTCAATTTCATTTTTATTCCCTTTAGGGGTCATCGAAGTAGATTAGATTAGATATCTTTATTATTGAGCTTTTCAGCCTCGGCTGTTTCAGCTCATCGGGTCATCGAAGTAGAAGAGAGATAGACCGCGGTATTTTTGAAAGATCAAATCATGGCGGTGATCCGAAGCTACGGCTTTTCGATTCAGTCTACCTACTTCATTGCAATACGGTGGTAACTTCATTTAACTGCGACAAATGAACTGAACAGAAACAAGCCGAAACAAACAGCATGAACACAGATCGAAAGTGGTTCTATAGATGTTGATATGGGATATGCTCGAAAACAAAGAGCTTGATTTTCGTTTGATATTGATGATGAACAGCTTCATCATCCCTTGACAATTATCAATTTACGATGACTTTGCCAGGCCCTGCTTGGTATGATGAAACGGCAATGGTTGTGTAGGCTGATTGTGTTTTTATGATTGATGTTGATTAAAAAAAAATTTCGCCCCGAACCACCCCATAAGCCCCCCCAAAAAACCAACCAGAAAAAAAAAAAGAAAAGTGGAAAAACATGTGTAATTAATTAAATAAAAATTCACCCTCACAAAAAAAAAAAAATGGAAAAACATTGAAATTAATGAAAAGCACAAAAAAAAAAAAAAAAAAAAAAAGGGGGGAATGGAAGACATTGAGAAGAAGAGGCGAAAGGAGATACTGAAAATCACGATTGAAATAAGAGATCGAAGTGGAAACCCGTGGAGAAGAAAAAAATGAACCGGGAAACTAAGCGGAAGAAAAAAAGCTGACGCAGAAGGAACGAAAAGAAACCAGACGAAAATAATTAGAAACGGAGCAGTGCTAAAAGAAAGATGGAAGAGGAAAACGGATGAAGCCTGTGCAAAACGAAGAAGCTGTAAAAAAAAAACAATTCGGAAGAAGATGTAGCGTAAAAGTAAAAGTAGATAAAATAAACAAACGAATTGACATGCTAAAATGTTTTTTCAAGAAACATATTGTAAATTTTCTGACAAAGATCGTGACTTTGAATACTTTTCATACTTTCCTGATTTTTCAAGTAATGTAGGTATCAGTGAAATTAATGTGCAAGATATTTTATTTATTTATTTACAACGTCTTCAGTTATGCTGCATAGACTGAACCTATCTTAAATCTAAGTCATTTGCCTAATACTAGTTTTAAAACGGTCTCTACTTATACTAAAATCGAACGTTTCAACACCATTCAACAAATTAAAACACTTTTCAAGCGGGTGATTTTGTCCGAACACCGTTCGGTGTCTAGCAGTCCAAAATATCGATCGTTGTCGGGACCGACGTGCAGGAACGAAGAAGTTAACCTGCTGCAGAAGATCTGGGCAGTCAATTCGGTTGCTTAGTAAATCGAACGCGAACATTTTCTGTAAATAGATACGCCGCTGGCGCAGCGATTCCAATCTCATTAATTGGCGTCGATGTTCATACGGGGGCAGCCTAACCGGATCGTTCCATGGTAATCGCCGTAAAGCGAAACGTACGAAGCAACGTTGTATTCTTTCTATACGAGTAATTTGAGTTTCGTGATGAGGTGCCCAGATTTGAACAGCATATTCAAGAACACTTCGAACGAGCGAACAATAAAGTGCTTTCAATGCATACACATCACGGAACTCAGATGCATTTCGGCGTATAAATCCTAGCATGGCAAAAGCCTTAGCAGTGGTTGCAGTGATGTGTTCGTTGAAGCTCAGCTTGCAGTCCATTACTACTCCCAAGTCTTTAATTGAAGATACACGGTCCAATTTGATGCCGTTTACTCCGTAATTGTATATCAGTTGCCTCTGGGATTTACTGAAACTTATCCCCTTACATTTCATCGCATTCATCTCCATTCCGTTTGACACACACCAACTCACTATGGTGTCAATATCTTGCTGTAAAGCTGCACAATCAACCAGTGAGCTGATCCTCCGGTAAATTTTAAGATCGTCGGCATACATAAGGTGATGCGAATTCAGACGGTGGCTCAAGTCGTTGACGAACAGAATAAAGATCAAGGGACCGAGGTGGCTACCTTGAGGCACGCCGGAAGGTGTTGCAAAACAGCTTGACTTAATGGAGCTAAGCTTCACGTAGGCGGATCTGTCTAGTAAGTATGACCGTAACCACATGATGAGCCAATTAGGAAATCCTAGTTTCTCGAGCTTTTTCATTGACAATTCGTGAGGTACTTTATCAAACGCCTTGGAAAAGTCTACGTAAATACTGTCAACTTGGCAGCGCTTTTCCAAACTGGAGTTTAGTGCGCTAACATATGCCATTAGGTTAGTCGCAGTAGAGCGATTCTTCACGAAGCCATGCTGATATTGCGAGATGATGGGCTTAGCAGCAAAATACATTCTATCGTGAATCAACAGTTCAAGCGTCTTGGCTAAGCAGCAAAGAATCGAAAAAGGTCGGTAATTCTTAACATCATGGATGTTTCCAGCTTTGTGAATGGGAGAGACCGCAGACAACTTCCATACATCCGGAAAAGTAGTCTCCGATAGCGACAGGTTGAATAGCAAACACACAGGGGTTGCAAGTAGATCAGCACATCGACGAATAAAAACGGGAGGTAGCCTATCTGACCCAGGACCTTTCGAAGGGTCAACAGTTCTCAGTGCACTACTGACATCTTCTACGGTGAAGGTTGGACACGGAAATTGTATATCGTATGATGGCAAGTGATTCAAGACCTCCGGAGAACTCGGCGGAGAGTCAGCATCGTAGACCGATTTGAAGAAATCGGCGAAAAGTTGGACTGAACCTTCGAGGTCTCGACTGGTTGAGCCATCGAAAGAAATTTCCGCCGGGATCGATTTTGTGTCTTTTCTGCTTTTAACAAAGCGCCAGAAAGAGGAAGGATCCACCTTAACCTCGTCTTGGATTCGGAAATTATACTCACGAAAAGAAGAAGATACACATTCGGCGTATTCAGCCTCGAGCCTGCGAAGAATTGAGCTGTTTTCAGCAGTTCGATGACGCAGAAACCGACGGCGAGCTTTACGAAGAACGTTACGCCGATGTCGAAGCTCGGTATTCCACCATGGGTGTTTGTTCAAGCGGCGAGGATAACGTCTACGGAGAGGACAGTGTCTGCTTATGATCCTGAAAATCACGTCGTAGAAAGTGGTGACCGCAGCGTTGACGCTGGCATCGTGAAAAATTTCCTCCCAGTTCAGTGAACGTAGATCTTCAAAAACTGCATCGTAATCGCATCGGTTGAAATCGAAGTCAAGGTCTTCCGTAGTTGCGTGAATACTATCCAAGGAACGTCGTGTGTTCACGCGTAAGACGAACGGCTTGTGGTGACGGTCCAGTGGTAAGATCGATAATGGTGCTTCAAACAACTCAATTTCATTACTGTTGCTAACGAAGGCCAAGTCTAGGAGTCTTCCGTTGATATTGCGCACATCACAAATCTGCTGCAATCCACTAGCAATCATGTTTTCAGTGAATACAAGCTCCTGTTCAGTTGATGCATTGGTTGGTAGGTACGAGTCCAGGTCCTCGTCGAAGGACCAGAGTAGATGAGGCAGATTGTAGTCGCCAAAAATCATCACAGAATCGCCGCAACCCGCTTTATTAATTATTTGCTGCACACAGTCCGAATGTGCGACGTATCTGCCGGGTTCACTATTGGGCCTCAAGTAAATTCCACATACATAGACAGATCTTGTCGGAAGAGACAGTTTCACAGCAACTTGTTCGAGCGAGTCACATAGGTCAAGTTGCACAGGAGCACTTAAAATAGTGTTTTTTACGGCAATGAGCGTTCCACCTCCTCGTTGTAGATGACTCGTAGCGTTACTTCGGTCGCATCGGTAGATATTATAATGAGATGACAGCTCAGAATTGCTCACGTCGTTCCGCAGCCACGTTTCCGTCAGTACGATGACGTCGTAGTCACTGGAGGCGGTCGCCAAGAAAAACTCGTTTGTCTTGGTGCGCATCCCACCGACGTTCTGATAATATACTGATAACGGTACGGTTGTTTCCCTTGGTGCCGATGAAATAGGGAGCGGTGTCAGTGCAGTGGAGGGAGACGAGAGGTCAGACACAGATGAGCGAGAGATAGCGTGGGCGGCAGCTTCAGGAGTATTAGGGATAGGCAATTCATCCAGAACTAATGCTGAAGGGTGGGTACTGCTTTCGGTGTATCGAGTAGAACGGTAGGATCGGGCGACAACGCTTTCGGCCTCCAAAAAAACTGCTTCTTGCTTCCAAGGTCTTCAAACGCACGAAAACGAATTCCTCTAGGCCAAGTTTCAGTAGCAAGTGCAATAGGTTTCAGATCCAACGGCATACCAATTTTGTATGAGACGAACGTAAGCGATCTAATGTCTAATGTTGAAAGGTTTAAAAGATTTAGACGCAAGTAAAGGTTCAGGACCAAATGGAATCCCACCAGTATTTATGAAAAATTTAGCAACTGAACTCATATCCCCCTTATTCTGCCTGTTCAAAATGTCACTTGAATCGGAAAAAATTCCAAATGAATGGAAAAAGTATTTCTTAGTACCCATCTACAAATCAGGTAAAAAATCAGATATCAGAAATTACCGTGGGATTGCCATTATTTCATGTATTCCTAAACTTTTCGAATCAATTATTAACAAAAATATGTTTAGTCAAATAAAGCATGCAGCACAGCACGGTTTTTTTAAAGGCCGTTCAACTACTACAAACCTATTAGAATTTGTAAATTATTCAGTAACTGCAATGGACAGTGGTAATCAGGTCTTAACACCGACTTCAGCAAAGCGTTTGATAGAATTGATATTCCAATGTTGATGTTCAAGCTTGAAAAAATTGGAATTGATATGAGACTCCTCAAATGGATTGAGTCGTACTTAACTGACCGCCAGCAAATAGTAAGAATCAATGAGAAAAGAGCGTCGGGAATATGCTATGGTTTCATTCGTAAATGACATAATTTCGCAACGTATTGACTCAAGTGATATATTATCAAAATTAAATTTGTATGCTCCTACTCGACATTTACGCAATAGAAATTTATTCGTGTTGGATCGTCATCGTACAAACTACGCTAAATTTGGACCGCTAAATCAGATGAAAGCCGCGTACAATCAGCATTGAGAAATGATTGATCTAAATATGCGTAAGACAAAATTAATAAAATATTTCAAAAATCTGCGAAGTTATAGAATGCATAGGCGTAGCCAGGATTGTAAGTAGGGGAGGGCAAGCTTTTTTTAAAGAGAGAGAGAGAGAGAGAGAGAGAGAGAGAGAGAGAGAGAGAGAGAGAGAGAGAGAGAGAGAGAGAGAGAGAGAGAGAGCGGATTACCTTTCTTGTCAACTCTAACCCAAAGTACATATTTTACAATATCCGGCCGATTTTGGCAACAAGATCATTCATTTAGTTTCGTTCGTTTATTTCTTTGTTGGAATAATGTCTAACTTAATTACTTTTAAAACACTTTCGATTGCCCATTTATGGTACTGTTAAATAACTGTTAAGCAACTTTTTCGAAACAAATTTAGAATGAAAAGTAATGAGCATGAAATTGACAGTAGCTTTCTTCTTGGTTCATGCGTGTGTTCTCGACTTGTTGTGGAATTTATTTGATTGGTGGAAATTCCTGAACCTATTTAACTTATTCTTGTTATATGCTATTGTCATGCAAAACAGTAACCGAGTGCTTATGTACGTATTTTATCCGATGATCCATTTTGTTACAAGCATTCTTTTATTCTTGAATACGCGCCGAACCATCGCACATAAACTCGGCGACGGTTTCAGCGTTTTTCTCCCATATAAACGGAAAAAAAACTTTGAGGTACCTCATCGAAGCTTCTGGTCCGCCTCTTAGCATCTTGCTATGAGGTACCAGGTGAGTTTTTATCGATTGCCTGTCGATCTGCCAAATTTGGAAGATGTCATCATTGAGATATCTCAAATTATAATAATCCGTCCAATGTTTCACAAAACAGCGATTGGCTATAATGAAAGGACCAAGTCACCTCCCTTGCTGCTAAACAGACGAGCCTATACATCAATAGGAGCATAAAGTTGCCAGAAGGCACGAAATGCATCTACGCACACTGGATTTACATAGATTATTCTAAAGAAGTTTCTACTTGATTGATAGAGTTGTAAAAATTGAAAGTTTTCGAACAAAGAGTTTGCTTCGAGCATCGGCAGTGAAAGGTCGTGTCGATGCATTATTACGCACTATTTTGATATCGGGCATGGCGCGTTTTGTATTGTTTCGGCTATTTATAATTCGGCGATGCGAGTGATCGAGTAAGCACAGAAAAAAAATGTTTTCTGGTGAGATGTGGTGGTTCGACAGAAGGGGGGCCCGGCGGTGGTGATCACAATTATTTGTGATCCATAATATTGGTTGGAAGCTCGTCGTGCCACCATATCCCGGAGCAAATAAACCACAAGCTAGCAAACATCAAAGCTGAATAACTATTTGTTCAGTCAAATTTGGAGAAGTTGTTCCACAGAGAACAGACGTTCATCTTCGGTCTGCTAGTTGTGTAAAACTTTAAACCGACATTTCGAATGTATGTCGTTATGCTCCTGGTAGGTGGCGCTGCAGTTGTGTGATAACTGTCAGGTAAATGTTTATCAATAAAAATCCAAGCACATAACCTGAAATTTTTTGTTTGTTTTTCTCTGCACTTGCTTTGTAAAGTGGCTGTCCATATTAACTTTTACACATGTTTTTCCAGAAAAGGTATATGGACATCAATGTCTGTTCTCTGTGGTTGTTCTGCTATATCTTCTAGAAAGCTGAATAACTTTTTCAAATGTGTTTGAACAAGCGGTTATTCGACGCTGATGTTTGTAAGTTATCTCATATGGTGAGTGATTCCAATAGCATCTTTCTGTTAGTATAAATAGGTTCAAATCAGAAATCGGTACTAATATTTAAATGTTTTACTAAACGCCGCTTGAAGTCAGCTTATCGTTTACTAAAAAGAACCCTGTTATCCAATATCCCAGTGATTTTTCGTGGAAAGGCAGAGGCTGTCTCGGCTTTCAATCAAACGAGTCTCACACATTCCTACCCTTTACTTATTTGACCTGCATGTGGGCGAGGCAGGCGCTGGTTATTGTCTTAGTTTGGGATCACCAGTTTTCACACATTGAGGATGTATGCTAATCCTAAACATCATCTGTTAGTTCTCTGTGTAGTAACAGCTGATCTGACAGCAACGGAGTAGCAATCTCGGGCGGTCAATCATGCTCGTGTCTTGCATGTAAGAATACACCCAGGTAACCAATAAGCAGGTCCAAAGCGTATTTACAGCAACCAATCAAGCAATTAAGTCACCATAAATGGAACATAAATGCCACTTTAGGCGCCAATATACGGCTGCTTTACTGCAATACTATGATAATGCTTCATTAATGCTATTTTGCATTCGAAATGCTTATTACAGACTACAAGCATTTAAATAGCATTTGAAATGCAACTTTACCACAGATAGCATTCAAGATGCTGATATAATGCTAATATAATGCTTGTAGCATGAATGAAATGCAGATTTAGGGTTGATTTACTGCATATACTCATGCTTATTGGTTACCTGGGCAGTACCGTGAAAGGGGATAACATTGACCGGTTTGCCCATATCATCAATAGTCCACATAACAATTTTTCGTTGACACACTTTCTAGCTATCAATTATGTTTCTTAATATAGTATTTTTTGGCTTCCGAAAGCTATAACATTTGTTTAAATATTAAGTTTTTTGATTGCCAAGAACTGGAAGTTGAATCTAATAGTTAACATAATAAGTTAAAGATAATTTTTATATACGTTAGGTTTGCTAGGTTGGGTTCTTGATTACAGGAAAAAAATTGTACTAAAATTCGTAGCCTTTCCTATTTAAAAATATATCTCATTGTTGTCCACTTTTTGCGCTTTTTTGCTACAACTTGTCACAAAATCGAGGCAACTTCGCGCTTTTTCATTGAGGCAAAGCGGGAATAATACAAACATTAAACATAAGTAATAAACAATTGAAATAAACACAAAAAAATTAAAATAAAATCAAAAGCCCCCCCTTGGCTACGCCTATGATAGAATGTAAGCTAAAATGTAAATGATATTATGTAGTCTACATGTGATTGACGAATGAATAAATAAATAAATTGGTTGAAGAAACCATGAAGCAAAAAGCAACAGAAATGGACGCATGATTGAAACGAATGATAAGTACAAGAATCTTGCATTTAATTTATCGTTGACTAAATGCACTAATTGGCCCTAATGCCCCGTTCACACTACAACCTATAACGTGATATAGAGAATTTTGATATTAAATGCCATGCACATTAATTCCAGTGAAAACTAGATGTACAGTGACGGTCGTAGGTGGTGTCTCTAGTTTTTGAAGTGGTAAATGAAAAATTATGAATTTATTAAAGATGAAAATTTAGGTTATTTTTTGGCTATTGCCAAAATTTCAGTTCAATTACTTCACGGGAAAGTGAAAGACAAGCCTCCAAACATGACTATTTTGTATGAAAATCGGGCTTTGGTCTTTTTGTATTGTCCGTCACTGTATAGATGCTGATATCAAGATAGTCTATATCATGTAATATAAGTTGTAGTGTGAACGTGAACGTGGTATAATGCACTTTGGTGTAAAGTGTGATTAATCAAATAAAATAACAAAAAGGGAAAATAATCGAACACATTGGCTTTCATCAAATAAAAATTATTGCTAAGCAGAAATGGTTGTTGCACATGCTTTTATTAACTTTGATTTCTTTGAAGATCGCTGAAATTATTTTCCATTACAACTAACTTTGGTTAATAATTGATGAATACCACTAGAATTCTACGAAAAACAAACTTGCAGGACGGTTGCACTACCTATTCTGAACTTCGATATCTCACTTACTTATCCTAAACTGCCTACACCTCTCAATTCAAGGCAAATCCTCTAAAAAAAAAAGCACATTCATCACTCTTTGGTTTTAATATGACATTCTATCAATTTCCTGCTCCACCGAAATCCAACGCCTTCTTGACTAGAAAATACAAATAATCTCATACTGTTGGTTGTCACAATCTGTCACCGAAACTTCTCCTATTCCGTAGAAGAAAATTCGATCAAAGCAGGAAAACTGTACCCTTTTTCCCAGTAATTTTCCCCTTTCATTGGACACATCGAAACCATCCGCCTAAGCGATCGACCAGACATTTAGACGGGTTTCGTTTCTCTTTTCGCCTACAGTTAGGCAGTCGTTACGACTTGATTCGCTGGTCGTTGATTATCTCCGTCGTCGTTACCGTCGTTGGGTTGTTCTTCGGTGGTGTCGTTCCGGCGATACACCAAATTGCATCCGAGATAGGCACTAATTAAAACGTCCTCCGCCGAGAGATTCAATTTGCGTTCGTCGGACATCCGACGCAATCGGTCGTACATCTGATGGGCCAGCAACCGGGAATCGCGCTCACATTCAGTAGCGAAGTCCGCCGTCGACGGTGGTATCATGCTGGATGGGCAACTTTTTCGATGATTGATAAATGATTAAGGAGGAAATTCAATCCCTTCGGCTGCGGGCTGTCGGCTGGTTAAACTTTAAGTTTCTACTTCCAGTTGCTAAGAATCAGCTGGTTTGACTGCGCCCAACGACCGGGTGCAACGACTTTATCACTTTGGGGACCGAAATAGAACTGCCGTCAAGGGCACCATCCGCTCGGCGTCGGAGGCATTCTTTGGTTGCCTGGCGCGTACGATATGGGCTCATTTTGTGTGTGTCCTTTTTCGCTGTTCCTTTCCCCTCTAGGTACGTGAGTCTTTAATTTCTAGCGAACCGGAGAGCATACTGTTGACACATGGTCGTGGTAAGGCAACAGAGAAGCCAAAAGGGATCGAAGAGGGAAGTAGAGGCTTTTAAATGCGAATGATGGTAACGAGGCAAATAAAAGAAATGCCTAGGGAGCGCAACGTACGGATAATGTTTGAGGGTGAACAGTAATGTGCACTATGGATGGAATTTGAGCTGCGAGGGAGAAAGGAATTACAACAACACGAACAACATATTTACGTTCCTAGCGTACAGTGAACATTTATGCTAAGCTAGGCAGGAAGAATGACGAACAAAGCGCCAGCAGGATCGAATATCTCCGAAAACTGGAATTGACTTATTTGTGGCGGTAACCTCTCCGGAAGAGCTTTAAAATCAAGCACTCGAAGTTGAGTTTAGAACTATGTTGGCTTTGACTTTGGTTTCTTAATGAATGGTGGAGCGTAAAAGTAAATTGATGGAACTGTTTTTGAGTTAGTAATGATGATTTTATAAGTACAACTACCCCCACATTGCATCAAATATGTGCTACTTAAAACGTAATTTTATTTTCATCTCCGTTAAATATTACAAGTATGATTGCACTTGTTGTTGTAATCATAATTATTTGACATGTTTAGCAATAACTATGCTAACTTAGTATTCAAAAATAGTTGCGCAGTAATTTCGTTATCTCGTATCCCAACAAACTACAGTTTATTTAAGAAATATGTTGAATTATGCATGAAGTATTCTCAGCCAAAACTTCAGTTCAACATTTGTTCAAATAATGTTGGAGAAATTATTAAGCTATACACAGCCAAGTCAGCACTTTTGTTCAAATACATGGTTTGATTATTAATTATTATTCAGGAGTTAAACGATTTCAAGGATACTTTTATTATTAAAGATTTGTGAAGCTCTTGAGGAAATTTGAATAATAATTTATTATTATTCCTTCATAATGCAGACTTTTGAAACGTAATTCGAGCTATATCGAAACTGATGAAAACTTTCAGTGATGTCGATGGATAGTTCTAACAACAGAGTTAGTTGTGGAACTAACTTTCAAAGCAGTTGGTTAGTTGTTTAGACAATCATTTGCAGGGCATGTTTTGCTATTTTTTGCACACAAAATTACTCGTGAATTATGAATTATACAGTGTGTCTCACAATAGGTGTCACCTTTTTTCAGTCTTGGTTTTTTTCAGCTAGGTAATTTTAACAGCGGAATTGATTATACCCGTTTTTAGTGTATTCTTTTGACAGCTTATCGCTTAAGATAAATAAGCGAATCCGTTTGTTTATATTTATCAGCTTCCATGGAAGCCATACGGGAGCAAGTTTTAAAATTACATTTGCAAAAGCTTAGACCGTGTCAGATATTCAATAGCCTTAAGCATTTCGGAGTGAGTAAGCGTTTTGTTTTTCGTACCTTGAAACGGTTCAAGAAAACTGGAAATGTTCATATTCAACACAAAGAAGGTGCCAGAGCGAAGAAAAAGATCAAATGTGTGAGGGAGCAAACAATTGAAAATGTGCCCTGCTTCAATGAACAGGCTCCTCAGTCATGATCTGGAATGCAAGCCGTACAAGAAACAACGGATTCACGGGTTGACGGAGCGTCAAAAGCAAGCCAGGGTCCAAAGAAACAGAAATATTTTGGTTCGGCACGGTGACTGCGGGATTTCATTTTCGGATGAAAAGCTTTTCCTCCTTCAGGAAAGTAATAATCAACAAAATGATCGTGTGTATGGCAAAAGTCTTGCCAATATTCCAAGACATAAACATGGAGCGCCGTTTCACGAAAAGTAAAACTTCCTCTTCTTTTCATAGAACCTAACCTAAAAATCAACTCTGAATATTACATCGAGCAGGTTTTGAAGAACCATCTGCTTCCTCATGCTTCAACGCTGTATGGAAATATACCATATTGTTTCCAACAGCACTCAGGTCCAGCTCAAAAGGCAAAGAAGATACAAGCGTGGTGCGCGGAAAATTAGCCCGATTTCATCACAAGTGAAGAATGGCCTGCATCTTAACCGGATCTCAATCCACTTGAATACTTTGTTTGGGGTTATATACTTCAACATATAGGCCCTACGAAGAGGCTTACTTTAGATCGATTCAAGAAACAGTTGGTTGAAATTTGGGACCCAATTCCTCAGAAAATCGTGCGTGCCAGCTGCGATGGGTTTACAAAGCGTTTGCGCAACGTTATCAAGGAAAAGGACGATAGATTCGAATTGAATAAATATGGTTTATTTCTATAACATGTGTGATACCTTGCTATTTAAACAACTAGTTAATCCGTAGGCACAACAACAACTTTATTGGCACGCTTTCAGTACACAGCCCCCCAGGTTCGTACTTCAGGGTTCTCATCGGACTCCCATATCGCTTTCGCTATGAGGGTCGTACTCGACTACCACATCTCCCCTTTTATCCGGAATAGACCTTTATAGCTGATAATCGTTGAATCTGGTTGGACTCTTCTTTGTACGTCGCAGGCGTGAACGTATGATGGTTTCGGATGCCTCCTGTTGATCGAATCCATAGAAATCGTCCTCAGTTGTTTCACGGCCTTGTTCACGGCACTGGTCATGTTCGGGTTCACTCAATGAATCAGCATCAGGAACATTTCGAGATACCGACTCGTTTGATTCCACTGGGATGTTGGAGCTACCGATCTTCTTCAAGTGGGCGGTGTTTCTATCATACGTTTTTGCACTTTCAGGATCTTCCACGGTGACTCGAGGTCCAGATCTGGATACAACTACGTATTTCTTGGGATTGAATGTTGTTTGCAACTTATTCCCTGGTAGAAGATTTTGCATCAGTACTGAATCACCCACATCGATGGACGACGTCTTCGCTTTTCGACGCAAGTCTTCATGGTCCTTTCCTTTCCTTTTCAGCTCCAAATCTTTGTCAGCGAAGTCAGTCTGAGGTGGTGCGGTTTCGATGTCTTCCAGTGCTGGTATCTTCGATCGGATTGTTCGTCCATACAACAGTTCTGTTGGTGTACGTCCGGTAACTGAATGTGGTGTGGTGAAGTACATCATTAAGTAGTCCTGTAGGTCTTGTTTCCAATTCCTACCCATGGCATTGGTTATCTGGAGCCTCTTAAGCAGCGATCTGTTCTGTCTTTCTACCAGACCATTTTGCTGTGGCCAGTAAGGAATAGAATGGTTGAGATGTATTCCGTGAACCTTACTGTACTCCTCCAATTCGACTCCTATGAACTGCTTAGCGTTGTCCAGCGTGATTGTTCGTGGGTATCCCAACCGTGTGAAGATTTTATCCAATCTGGCTACTGTATCCCTTGCCGTGATATTATGCATCAACTCGACTTCCTTATAGCGACTGTAGTAGTCAATGATGACAAGTAAGTATACTCCGTCCGGCATAGGTCCAAGGAAATCGTCCACCCATGCTTTATTGGGGAGCGGGCGGCGTGACATTGGTTCTGGTTTACTTGGTAGTCCTACCAACCGGCAACCTTCACAAGCTGTTATATAATCAGTAACTTCGCGGTCCATTCCCGGCCACCATACTCGGTCCCTAAGCCGTCTCTTCATCGCGGACTCTGCGGGATGTCCTTCATGAGCCAACTGCAGCATTCTAGATCGTAGGTTAGTAGGCACAACAAGCTTACTTCCTCGGACAACCATGTCTCCTACCAGACCCAGTTCACTACAAAACGGGTCAAACGGTTTAACTTCTGGCTCATTCCACGTTCCGGAATTCAAAGTTTTTTTTACTGAATCCAGTATACGATCATCCTTTGCAGACTCCTCCAATTCTTGCACATCAATGGCCACCGACTCGAGAACAGCCAAAACCATAAATTTGTTTTCCGCGTCAAATTCTTCGGCAGCACTATGTTCAACCAAACGAGATAGAGGATCGGCTATGTTGTTGACTCCTTTGCGGTATTTCACGACAAAAGTAAAAGACTGCAGGCGAAGAATCCACCGCTCGATTCTTGGACAGGGTCTAGACGTCGGATTGAAAATCGCCTCGAGAGGTTTGTGGTCGATCTCAAGCTCGAATTTTCGCCCAAATAGATACGGTGAAATTCGTTCAACTGCCCAAACAAGGGCCAGTGCCTCCTTTTCGGTTTGGCAGTATCGGCGTTCGGTCTGTGTTAGACTTTTACTGGCATACGCAATTGGTCGAGGATCATCATCGGTCAGGCCATCGTACTGTATCAATACAGCACCAAGTGCGACGGGTGAAGCGTCTGCAATAACACGAGTTCTAAAAGAATTGTTGAAAAACCTCAAAAGCTTAATGTTGGAAATCATCTCCTTTAGTTTCGAAATGGACTTTTGTTGGTCGTTACCCCACACGAACTTCACCCTGGAGCATGTTAGCTCACGTAATGGAGCGGTGACGGTTGCCAAATCCGGTAAGAAACGTCCGATGTAGGTTTCCAGACCCAAGAAGCTCCGTACTTCTTCTGGACTAGAAGTGGCACGGAATTTCTGAAGAGCTTCAATTTTAGCGCTTGATGGCTGAATTCCCTCTGAGGAGATGGTATGGCCAAGAAATTCCAACTTCTGCACTTTGAAAACGCATTTGTCTTTGTTCAGTAGCACACCGCATTCCTTGAGTGTGGACAGTACTGACTCGAGAGCTTCATCGTGCTCGCTTTCGGTCTCACCAAAAACTAAGATGTCATCGATAAAATTTACCGTGTTTTGACTGCAACGGCTTAATATCTGTTCAAGAATGCGCTGGAAGATTTCAGGATCTATCACAATGCCATACATGAGACGCTTATATCGAAAAAGGCCCATATGTGTAATAAAAGTTGTGATGTAGCTTGTCAATCGGAATACTAACTTTCACGCCTTTAATCTTTGGGGACGGCCGTTTATCTTCTACGCGAACTGATTTTACTCCGTGGGAACTAGGCAGGCCAATGGAAAGTACGCCCAATTCGATAGCGGTTGTTTTACCCAAGAGACACTGTTGTCCGCCTTGAGCTACATAAAATGTAGCGACCTTTTTTACTGCTTTACCCGCATCTTCTACCATTACATCCATTACGTTTCGAAAGATCCAAGTACAGTCAAAGGCGTTGCCTGCTCCCCGTACGGCAGGAAAACTTCGTTACATTGGTCCTGTTGGTTCCATAGTTTTACACCATTCGTTTTCAGGTAACTCCATGATTTATCGTCTATTATATTTTTCTTGCATCCGGAATCAACCAACATCTGCAACAAGACTCCGCCAACCTTCATCCAAAGCAATTCATCACCGTCGCTTATGTTGAAAATGAAATTTCTATCGTTCGTGTTTTCCGTGTTGCTAGGGTAAGTTTCAATTTCTCGAACACGTTCTGGCTTCATACGTTTGTTACTTCGAAATGTCTCTCCCAACTTCCGCTTTGTTGGGACAATCGTGCGGCATTTTGTGGCATGATGCCCGATACGTTTGCATTTATTACACTCCTGGCTCCGCGCTGGACAAACCATATCATTACCGAAATGGCCTTGCCGGCCACATCGCGTACACTCCTTCGTGGACGGGTTGCGAATCTTATTCACGCTGCTAGAAGACTCGTGACCAATCAGAGTGGGTTCGGAATAAACATTACTAGTCGGACAATTCATCGCTTGATGCTTAACAGATTCGTTGGAGTTTACAATCTTCGTAACTTCGTCTATGTTCAGTGTATCTTTCTGTAGTAGCTGCTCTTTTAGATCGGCAGGAGCAAACAGAATAATCTTATCGATTACACTAATTGATCTACTTTCTTCAGCGGAGTTGCCAAAATCGCATTTGCTTGCTTGCTCTTGGCACCGAAGCATGAATTTGGAGAGTGTTTCATCGGAGTTTGGTCTCAATATCCAAAACAAATTACGCTCGAAAGTGTCGTGCTGCTTTGGAGCAAAATAGGAGTCAAGTTTATTGATTGCCACTGTGAAAGTGTCAATTTCATTTTTGGTATCGTGTGCCACATCGGCACCTGGGATAGAAGTAAATACTTCTTGTAAATCCGGTCCCGCCTTTGCAAGAAATATGTTCCGGATACGTGATCTATCCTTTTCACCGGTGACAGCAACGATGTAATCGAAATGCCGTTTGTACTTGATCCATTCATTGCGCACCACATTCCGCGGAAGTGCCTTGAAGTTGAATTGTGGAATATCCCACTTTTCCATTATTCGTCAACTGTAAACCAAATTTTCTGTAAGTTCTCTATATATTTGTAGATATTCTCAAAACATCTTACCGTTAAATTCACCTTAGCGCCGCTATCTTAAATAGCCTTGAATTGCTCCGAGAGCCGCTACCGTATTGTAGCCTTTCGTCTCTAAAGCTGCCAAATTTCGCTCTGAAGCTGCCTGATTGGCTTACCAGTCGCTATCTTCTGATAGCATACAATTAATTCGCTCGAAGCGATGGTCGCTGTTTACTTCTAGCCGCTACCCTTTGGTAGCCTCTAACTTATCGTTCGTGACGATCGCTGCTCCGAACAGCCACTACTCAATGGTAGTATGAAGAATATTCGTTTGTAATAAAAATCGCTGACGCTATTCAACAGCCGCTACTTTACGTAGCATAGAAATCCGCCGCTTCTTCCAGCAGCTACTACTTCGACGTAGTATAGCACTCCTGCAGATCAAATAAACGTAAACAAAAATGTAACCTCAAATTTCTCAACGAAGAAAAAAACGATCATTCCATATAAAATGAAATGCAGACTTTAAATAATAAAACCTTACCTATCTTCCTCCTCGTTTTAAGTTTACCTCGGTCGCCAAATGTGATACCTTGCTATTTAAACAACTAGTTAATCCGTAGGCACAACAACAACTTTATTGGCACGCTTTCAGTACATGAATGAGAATCACAGCCCCCCAGGTTCGTACTTCAGGGTTGTCATCGGACTCCCATATCGCTTTCGCTAACAGGGTCGTACTCGACTACCACAACATGTATCTTTCAAATGAAAAATAAATGCCATGATTTGGTTGATTTGTTTTGCAGTAATCCCATCGTGTTTGTGTGACACCTATTGTGAGACACTCTGTATGTTGAATGTGTAGATAAAGTTTGATTTTTGATTTATAATATGGCTTGAAATTAAATTTGAAATAATGTGATTTATTTGATTATTTATTCACTTTGAAGAACATTTGCATGAAATTATATAAAAGCCGCTCTTGTTAAAAAGCTCTCGTTTTCGCTCTTAAAACGTATACCAGTTGTCAGATAAATATCACAGTTCTTAAGGCGACCGTTTCAGCGGAGCGAAACCAGAATTCATTAAATTAATTGTTCGGGAAAATCTACGAAAACTTAAATTTCACGCACGACAGTCTCTAGCTATGAGCAAAACCTTTTATTTGGGGCAAAGAGATTCTAAAAATATTTTGTAAATTTCGAGTCTAATCAAATTTGGTGAATGGGTTTCAGGTTTTTCCTTCCTCCCCAGCACCATAGCAAGGATAATCTTAGGAAACTTTGTGAATTGCTAGCAAAGCCAGCGCGGTTTGCATCAAAACATTGTTAGTAAAAAAACAATATTAGTTTGATGAACATATAACACCATGCGGGGAACCAAGGGGCTCTCCAAAAGATGAGGAACATGCGTTAAAGAGGCCTGCTCTTGGAAGCAGTCCCAAAAGGACGATCTTATTTTTTTGTAATCAACATTCAGGTTACGAAAACAGAATGAACTTCAATTTGTGATCTGAAGATGTCCCTTCAGGAATTCAAACGTCATATGGTGACAACCCAAAAGGCCAGGATGTCAGCGGCCGAGATATTTGCGATCACCACGGATCCGACCGGGGTGATAGTGGGTGGGATAATTAACCCACATTCATAAGCTTTACGTAATTGGGGATGGGCTGGGATCTATAAACACGACTGGATATAACATTAGAAGTAAGGAGGGTCCTAAATAAGGATTGTTGCGATAGTTTATAAACTACGACATACTACTGGAATACGCGTGAGGATACACTTTTCGGTTTATTCAGTTATTCAGAATTCGTTACGTAGCAACCGTAAAACAACAAAGCAGCTTATGATTTTTAGCTGGTTAAAGGGTGGAACTGTCAAAACTTGGTCGACTCCAATATGACGTAGTTTTTTTAATCCAGAATTAAAAAAAACTTAGTCATCCCTCATTTTGCTGTTGTATGCGTACGGAACGTTGACTCTATTTTGTTCTTGCCATTTTCTATTCAGTTATCAAAATGGCGTCGAAGCAAGAAGAGCAGCGTATCAAAATTGTGCACGCGCAAAAGTAAATGCAAATTATTCCCACGCTGACTTGGCAAAATCACTTAATATTAACTAGAAAATTAGAAGAAAGATAAGTTATTTCCATTTAATTCCAACTACCTTTATTGCTTATCTTGACAGATACGCGTATTTCGTCTACAATGTGCAGACTTCTTCAGTGTCTCGACTGAAAGAAAACCTTCGCCATCTGCCTTGTGTATACTATCCTCATTTTTTGCCTAACCTATCCTGAGTCAAAAACAAAAATTAATATCTATCTACCGGGCTAAAAGGCGAAAGTTTTGTGACAACTGGCACTGTCAGCCAAGCTATTTATGTAAAGGAATGCTTGCAGCGCTTATTGCCTTTCTTGAAGAAACATAGTTGTTCCATGCTATTTTTGGCATGACCTCGCTTCTTGCCACTGCGGAAAAATGGCTCAGGAATGGTAAACCACCAATAGTGTGCAAATCGTACCCAAGGAGAAAAACCCTCCAAACTCGCCAGAACTGCGCCCAATTGAAAAATATTGGGCAATCGTAAAGAGAAACCTCAAGAGAACTCAAAAAAAACAGTTGAATGCGAAAACAGTTCTAGGCAAATTGGCGTTCAGCATCAAATAAGGTGGATAAAACAGCGGTATAAAACTTGATGGAAGGTGGGAAACTTTAAACCCGACAGTTCGCATTTCGAAAATCGGAAGCCTAATCATATAATTTTCGTCTACCCCCACATTCAAAAACACAACCCAAACCACCTCACATTTGACACGCTTGAGTCTTGACACAGTGCTCCGTTCTTTTGGAAGATGACGTGTTGGTGTGCTCCAAAGTTGGCTTTGATCCATGGCAGGAGTCCTTCAAAATGTTCATGTAAACTTCGGTATTAACTTTTAATCCAGCTTTGATAAATACTGGAGGCATTTTCGAGCCATTGGACGCAACTGCCCCGGAAACCATGACTCCGGCCGGATGTTTGGTTGAAAACTTGAATTTCACCTGGAGCATCCTCAATCTTCTTCGGCGAAATAAACCTATCTGTACGTGTGTTAGATACGGGATCGATTGTGAACATTTTCTCATCGGAGAATACGATGATGGTATGCTTCTATTTTAATGCTGACACCAAACGTTTCGAGCGCTCCAGCCGTAGCTGTTTGATTCGGTCCGTTACAAAGTGGCGCTTTACTCTTGCCCTGGACGAACATTTCAAGTCATCTTTGACCAACCGTTGCATGGTAGTTTTTGAAATATCGGCTTCCTTAGCCAAGTTCCGGATCGATCTGATAGGATTTCGCCTCACTTTGTCTCTCACAGATCTGATGACCTTCGAGCGGAGTGTGCGAGCGGACCGTGGAAGGCCACTTCCCGGCTTCCGTGGACGTGGTCCATCAAGGAGTGAACGTTGGATACGCTAAACGGTAGCCAGGTGGCATCCCACAATCGTTGCAATTTGTGTTACGGGCTTTTGGGGGAGCAGCAAACTAGTCACAACCTCCTTTGCGTACATTTTTCTCAACTTTGTTGCTCGCGAACCGCTGTTTTGTTTACATCGTCTCAGAGTCTACAGTCAGATGATTACACACACGCATTAAAACAGTGAAAATTATGTTTAAAGCTACCCAAAAATAAGTATTGAAAACTTTCGCATTTTTTTTATGGGACATACTGTATGATAAACTAATCAGTGTGCACTAAATTATGTTTGACCGATTTTTGACTGTTCCACCCCTTAGCTGATGATTAGTTTTGATTAGTTTGACAAATTATTTGTTGTGATACAATTGCTCTCGTGTAATGATATAAACTATAATTAGTTATCAAAGTTGTAACAGTGTGGTGCTATTGATTGGCAACTTTCAAATCTAATCGAAGCAATGCCGCGTCACTACGTGTAGCAAAGCGACGTGAGAAGCCTAGTAAGTAAAATCCATTGTAAGAGATTACGAGAGAGAAAATAATAAAAAGGTGATACTTCAAAGTCAATGCAATGAAGTGGAATCGAAATCGGTGTCTATTTAGCTGCGAAAATGGTTGTTAATCATAAAAATCCGGTCGAGGGTCAAGTCATGTGCGACAAGGTCAGCTTGCGGGCGTTGGATACCATATGCTTGAGTTTGGAAACCACAAACCACAGTTTGGTTAAGGATGCAACGATTGCCAAAGAAGCTTGGGAAAAAACTATAAAACGTTTTCCAAGACAATGGACGCGTAAGATCGGATTGCTCAGGAAGTTTGCCGGAGACGAATTTCACGCCAACTCATCCAGTGTTTGGCAGCACCCTCTCAGAATTCAATGAAACTTTGTGAGTGTAAAGACTGTCTTTTCAAGCAACTTTGCATACTTTGTTTTTTTTTCAAAATTCATCTAGACTACCATTTGAAAAGAGCTTAAGTTTTTAGATCGTTTTTTTTTTAAACATCATAACTCAAAAGGAACAAGACTTACAAAAAAGAGATGTTTGGGTAACTTTTAGAAAATTGTCTGAAATTTTATGAATATAAGTAATTTTAAAATTTAAAGTCAATATGCAAAAAATGGCTTTTTTAGAATTGAACGAATTTTTTTTTTAATAAGAGCAATGTAATTGTCTAAAATTTCGCCATACATTGCGAGATGGGTACTTTTAAGGAAAAATAGTTTTTCTAACAACAAATGTTTCATGTCCAGTTTTAACCGTGTTTCGCGCCAACTCGTCATATAATTTGGTCCTAAGACCTCACAGAAGCCAATTAAATTTAACTATAATGACAAATTGGATTTTTTAAGGGTCTTTGATTGTTTGAAAAATCAAGGCTGCCATTTGGGAAAGGGTTTATTTTTAAATTATTATTTTTTTTTTAAACTTTAGTTATTATACAATTAAATCAGGTGGGTGATCCCGTTTATTACCAAAACTTTGAAGTATATTACAAGAAAGACAAAAAATTGGAAAACAAAAGCATTATCATCATATCTCAAGAATTGACCCATGACTCAATAGCAGTTCAGTTGTTTATATCAAAATTGCTAGATTTCATTAAACATAATTCAATATATTGCTCAAAAATTATTTGCATGTCAGATGCAGCAGCGGCCCATTAGAAGAACAAAAAGAACTTTGCCAGCTTGTGCAATTTCAAGTCCAAGTATGGATGGAAGCAGACTGGTACTTCGTTGCATAGTCTCATGGGTCTATTGGGTGTGGGTGTGAAATCAAATCAATTTCAACGAAGTTTGAAATAACTCTGAATTTCAATTGAAACGCTTTCGATGGAGGCTAGATCGCAAATGAGCATTTAAGCATACTCACGTTTGAAGGAAGTGAATTAGGAGTGAATCGGTGTAAGTAAGATTTATTCACTAGTGGAGTGAAATGAATACAAAAGCGATTCATTTTCATTTTAATGCTTCGACTAAGTTGCAAATGCCATCATGGCCATCGTGGCTGCCATTTTTGTATTCTACCGACCTTTACCTTACTCTCCAACGGAATGATAAGTTTGAGTGATGCTCAATTGGAAGACTCGATATTTGCAGAGGATGTATCATTTCAGCAAAAATTCAGTTTCGGCGCTAACGAACAAAAGCTCTTTGTTTTCCGACGAAAAATTGCAATAGGTCATGTGAATAAAAACGAGTCATTACTCACAAGCAAACCAGTTTGAGTGAAGCAAACTGTTTGAGCATTTGCACAAATTCGTATGAATAAAGTTGTACTTCACTCGGGGTAAGTTCGAATTTCGCATTTGCTCTGTCAAAAAAAAAATCGTTATGAACTTAGTAAGTTCTAGGAACATTTTTCAAATTGACTTTTCTGTTGTGATGTGAATTCAAACAATTTTGTGATAGGGTCCTCTTTCTACATCCCCATTTTCTACCCACTTATCACTATTCCCCTTTTTTTTTCCAAATTTTCAGCATTTGGTCTCAGTCAGTTTTTGTTGCGAAAATTTTTTAATACCCTTGTGTTGAGACAGCAATTTTGGGTGACAAATGGAGCTGAAGAAGCTCCAACTAAGTACGAGAATTCTCATATGCTGTTGCACATTTATGATTGATTTATCCACTTTCTCACCAGTCCACTTACCACCTACGAAAATTATGAACGCGACGCAACTCCACTCTGATTCGTAGTTTCCAAAGATGTTCCTCTATCTGCATTGCTGAGGCATACAAACTGTGCTGCATCAGGAGGATGACTTGTAACACTTGATGTCGATGTGTTCGAATATGTTTGTCGTTGTTTTCTTTAAGAACATTCTAGCATTCGAAAATGAAGATTATTTCTTTGCCTGATCAGTCATTTCTCTCGGCCATCGAAAACGACAACTTCGATCTTTGCCCATTCATTTAGCAAATAAGGCATAACGCCTCCACCCGGAACTTTCCACAGCCTCAAGAAAAAACTTTGATTTTAATGTTTTTCAGCTTTTTTACAAAAGGCATCAAAGGCTGAGCCGTTAATATCTCTGGTAACAGAAAGTGATTGAGGGATAAAAATATGTACTTATCTTAAATATACTTTATTGAAAGCAAAATACAGCCTAATTTTCTCGTACAATATACGTGAGTGCTGTTCAGCATCTTTGTCGAACAACTCGATGATGTTGGATGTGACGTTTGTGGAATTGAAACCTTTTCTGCATATGATCTTGGCGAGATCCAGGAGGCACATCACTTCTCCGCTTAGAAACCGGGATTTATCTGGGTTTCTTGCGTAAACAACACCATAAACTTAAAACGTCAATCTTCCAGGGCTGCTTGGTTATATCTTCGAAAAGTACATCTGTCAAAAGTGTGCCACAAAAGTGCCACACATGTTCCATTATGGTGTAAGATTTTCGACTACGGCGTGCCTGGCACACTGTTCTAAGCGACTCGGAGAACAGTACAAAATGCACTGGTGAGGTAGAATGACCCACTCAATAAATGTGCTCAATTCTTCAAAACTATAGCTTTAATGGAATGATACTTTATCAATGTTTACATAAAACATCATAACTCATAATTTTGTAGTACAATAAGGCACTAAATACACCCAAACATGATCAAAATTTAATAAATCTTCATGACTGTACTTCACATGTAAATAATAGTGTTCTTAAAATAAGCTTTTACCATGCGTTAACATCCATGGTTAGTAATAAATTCACTTCACATGTATCGCTGACAACAAAAACTTCAAGATAGTATCAAAACTTCACTATAATTATACATATTTTCAGAATATTTAGACAAAACTATGCAAGACTAAAACTGGGGCAGAACGCACCGTGGCGTTATATACGTCTACACGCTTAGAAAAAAGTACCCAGTGTAGCGGTTGAGTGTAGGAAACCAACTTTGGGTATAATCATGTTAATCTACCGCTGAGTATAAATAATTTACTTCTGGTAAAGTTCTACCCAAACGTATGTAATTTGAACCCAATGGTAGGTAAACATAATTATACCCAAAGTTGGCTTCCCACACTTAAATGCTCCGTTGGGTACTTTTTTCTAAGCGTGTATATAATGAGGAGTTGGCAACATATCGCAACGTTTTGCTATCATTATTCCATACCCATTGGTTGCTTGAGCTAAAAAGATGTGGCGAGATGTTGCAACCTCCTCACTGTACAACTCTGAGTAACTTATTATAGCCGTGTTTTTACCTTTTACAAGCGGTGCATGCTATCCCAATATTGTGGTGCATCATATACCAATGCTGTGGTGCGTCTTACCCCAATTTTGGGGTGCATATTGAGCAATGAAACAGGCGTTTTACCCCGGTGTCGTCTTGGTATCAAATTGGTAAAGGTTAAAAAAATCACGAAAAATCATCGTTTTGAATTTAAATTACATTTGATCTACAACGAAAACATAGTAATGCACCATACCCAATAACTTGTTCCTGAATTTCAGCTTCCATTCACTAGTAATTCACGATGTTGCTTAAACGGTGCGTTTTGTACCATTCTCCCCTAGATGACAAGCAAAATTTCTCTGCAAAAACTCGTGTTAAGGAGCTTTCCACCAAGTTTTTGCAAAACATGCTTTGACTTTCAACAGTTTCCGAAACGCCGTTGCCGAGTGTTTCCGGACAAAAAGTGAAGTTGTGTTGTCTAAAATCAAGGCGACCAATCAGACGAAGGCCGGTGTGACCGCTGCTGTACACAGAAGTTGTCTCCATTGTAATCGGCCCATGGCTGTACCTCGCTGTCTGCGGAGGGTCCGCAGGTCGCCTTCTACTTGATCGACCCACCTTGCTCGTTGCGCGCCTCTTCTTCTTCGAGAGAAATTTTTACAGGTCTGTCATTCGACATCCTTACGACATGCCCAGGCCATCGTAGTCAACCGAGTTTTGCAATGTAAATGTACGATGAGAGCTACACTGCGTTGGGCGCCCACTGATGTTGCCTAAATATCTAGGTCAAAGTCTTGTGGCGTAAGGCGAAAGTCGACTAGGTGTTTCGACATGCTATCAGATGCCACATCTCTGCCACATCAGTGGGCGCCTCGACTAACCTTTGTCTTTATCGGTTATATCAACAAGTCACTTTGAAAACTCCGTCCTGGAATGGAATAACGAACAAGAGGTTAAATAACTACATGCCAAAAATAGCCAATCCGCCTAACTTCGCCCGATTCAAAATACAGGCCAGCTCCACAGGTGGAGCGCGAAACCGTTGAGAAAGGACAATTCAACCGTGTTCCGTGTGGTAAAATTGTTCAAAAAAATCCAAACGACCCAGCGGCAAGCTGGCAGCGGAAAAAAAGCTAAGATGACCGACCCCGTGAACGCAAGGATGGTGAGGGATTACTTACTTCAAGCGCAATCCGAACCATTCGATTCGGGACGTGGCCAAGAAGGTCAATTCTTCCGTCTGGTTTGTCCAGCAGTCTTCAAGGTGAGGATGGCGCCTACTTGAACCGATAAACAGAATACGGTGGCCAAATCCCGCGCCAGGAAGTAGATCCGTGGCCTGGAGTTTTTCGTCGACAAGTCCCGCCGAAGGTCGACAAATTTGCCAAGAAGAACTTGGTGTGGCAGGTGATCTGTGGTTGCGGCAAATTCAGCAAGCCATACATAACAATCTGCACCATCAACGGCCAAATAAATAAATGAGCCAACGATGTTATTTTTGTGCCTAAGGAAGCAAATCCGCCAACCTCACCAGAACTTCATCCAATAGAAAAATTCTGGGCGATTATGAACTCCGGGAAACAAGGACGATCTTCAAAAATGACAAGGATTTGAAAAAATAGGGGATAAAAGTGTGTAAGAAAGATGGCGATTTAACTTAGGAGAGGAGGTTGAATAAACCAACTTTGCAAAAACATATCTAATCTGTGTATATTTATTGCCTGAAAGTTTCAAAAATATCCGACTAAAAATGAGTTTTTGAAGATGATTTTTATCTGTTAATTTTTTTACAATTTTCATACTGAAATAAACGAACGGTTTAGTTGAATTATGTTTAGATTATTTGTTGGCTGAAATTATCTAAGTGTCTGAGATTTAACGTGAACAGGCTTTATTTAAAAAAATGTCCATGGGTGCCGTTAAAGACTGTGTTTCATTTCAGCATCCTTTCATTTAATTTGGCTAAAATGTCTCGAAAGAAATATTATGCATGAAATGACCTAAAGGGTGATACGGTCAAAATTTGATCAAGGGAAAACGCGTGTAAATCGGTGAAATCGTTTATTTAAAAAATCAAATTAAATTTCTTTTTCATGTTCAATTAGTATAAAATTCAGGAAAAATATTCAGTTAGGCTTCCGCTTTTCCAAATCCGAATTGCCGGGCCTTACGCTTGACCCCTGCCATCAGATTTTGTACAGCCACCTTGTCCACCTTCTTCGCCGCAGAAAGCCAGTTTGCCTTGAACTGCTGCTCGTCCTTAGCAGTTTTTTTGGTCTTCTTTAGGTTCCGCTTGACAATAGCCCAGTATTTCTCAATTGGGCGGAGCTCTGGCGTGTTGGGAGGGTTCTTGTCCTTGGGAACCACCTGCACGTTGTTGGCGGCGTACCACTCCATGGCCTTTTTACCGTAATGGCAAGATGCCAAATCCGGCCAAAACAGTACGGAACAACCGTGTTTCTTCAGGAAAGGCAGCAGACGTTTATTCAAACACTCTTTCATGTAAATTTCTTGGTTGACAGTCCCGGAAGCTATGAAAATGCTGCTTTTCAAGCCACAGTCAAGTACAGATGGCTTGCCAAACCAGATATTTCTTTGCGAACTTTGACAGTTTCGTGTGCTTGAAAATATCTGCTACCTTTCCCCTTCCTTTTGCCGTATAAAACTCCTGTCCCGGAAGCTGCTTGTAGTCGGCTTTGACGTAGGTTTCGTCGTCCATTACCACGCAGTCAAACTTCGTCAGCATCGTCGTGTACAGCCTCCGGGATCGCGCTTTGGCCGTCGTATTTTGTTTATCATCGCGATTTGGAGTCACTACCTTCTTGTAAGTCGATAGTCCGGCTCGTTTTTTGGCTCGATGCACGGTTGTAGACGATACACCCAGCTTATTTGCGGCATCTCGGAGAGATAGGTTAGGGTTTCGCTTGAAACTACCGGCAACTCTCTTTGTCGTCTCAGCGGCTTCCGGTTTTCGATTTCCCCCCGATCCAGACTTCCTGGCTGTCGACAAACGTTCCCCAAACACTTTAATTACATTAGTAACGGTTGATTTGGCAACTTTTAGCGATTTTGCCAACTTTGCGTGCGAGTAGCTCGGATTTTCGCGATGCGCGAGCAAAATTTTGATACGCTGCTCTTCTTGCTTGGACGGCATTTTGACAACTGAAGAGTGAATTCCAAAATCAAAATAGGAGCAACATTCTACACACACACACCTTCAAAATGAGGGGTGTTCAGGTTTTTTAAATGCAAAATTGAAAGAAATACGTCAAGTTGATATTGACCAAATTTTGACCGTATCGCCCTTTAGTATCTTGGTGACAGATGTGTTGAGGTCATAGTCGTCGTATGACAAATATATTCTGCAGTATTTAGACCCAATAGTTCAATAAATCACGTGAATCCATTTCGAATTATCCGTCTGATCCAATTTGCTTCCGTCCCCAGACCTATAACAATGAAGTTACTGAAATATCATTATGACGACATCGTCTCCGAATTATGATTATTCAGCCATCTCCGCTCGACTCCAATACCATTGCGTGATTCATCGTTCATGAATATCGAATTCCAATTCCGAGTACATCAATCACTCCGGGAAGACGCCAGGCATTTCGAATCGGAATGGATTTGGCTGGAATTGGATTCCGTCGTTTGTGCTTCCCATCTTCTCCCATGTCCGGCGGTAGGCAGCGGAACAACCACACAGGATTAATTCAAACCGATCAACTGATGACAATTGAGAAAATGTGTTGCTATTTCCTATCAGTGCGTCCTTTTAACGGACCATTAATCCGAATGGAATCCCTTTGGCTGATGGTTGTTTGAATTGCGTTTACCACCAGTCGGATTTCTACGAAGATGACGTCCGGTTTCGTTCTGATTGATTGCGTTTTCCCAAAGGAAATTCGATTAAAGCCACTGTTTTCACAACAACCCTCCGAGAAAGGCTCATCACAAGTCCCAGGGATCAGATACGTTTCAAGGCATTTTATTAATGATGTGTACATTTGTCGGATTACGGGCAAGTACTCAGAACGAGCACAAAGTGCACATATGTCTCGCCTGTGCATCGTATCCTTTTCTAGTGGCTGCATTTCCCACCCATAAATTCAACGAGCGGTAACAACGCAGCATGTTGGTGCAGTTTGATATAGTAATAACTTTTAAGTGCTGCCTTCCACATCGAGTAGAGCTGTTCCAAAGAATCCTCATGAAGCCATGAACATTCAGGTCGCTACCAGAATGAACCACCTTCAGGCGACATGTTTGAGGTTGAAGTGTTTCGTGAATAGTCGGTGAGGAATTTAGTTAGTTCAATCATTTTGACACATTTAAAATTCTTAAGTTTAAGGGCAGGTGCATAATATTACACACAGCAATTAAAGGGTGTACATTTCAGTCTTTCCTCCAAGATTGGCTTCAGAGTGAGTAAACAGTCGTCGATATATTGAGGATTGCTTGAGATCCGTTTTGAGGCAAAATTATCATGGATCATCATCTTTCTCACTTAAACACAGCTGACCGTCAAAAATCAATATTTGTTAGCGTACGAAATATGCCTTCTTTGTGTAAACAACTAAGCACTTTAATATAGAGATGACTGTGCCATCTCCTCGTCGAACTCAACTGTCGCGGTATTCTAAAGAGTTAAGCCCAGTAAGGAGTCGCTGCTGAGGGAGGCCAACGGAAGTGGAAAATAAATCCGCAGCCGCCTATCTTGAAACTTTCTTGCTTGTTTTTGCTGGCAGATGCTGTTGCACAGTTACGCTTAAGTTTCCTTCGTTTGAAATTATGAACCGGCTGGTAAACTTTGCCGAGAACATTTTTAAATTCAAGCTGCTTAAGTAGAAAGTTCATGGAACTTCATTACGGGAAACAGGATACACTAATGTGCTCTAAAATGTGGGGAGGATGGAAAATATATTTAATGATAAACCGAGTAGAAATTCGATGACGTCGGATTCTTATGAACACTTTCCAGGAAATAAAATTCGCTCAATTTCTATGCTACAAAATCATAGAAATATTTTGGTTGAAACCTATTTTATCAAATTGTAATCAAAAGTTATATTAAACTGAATATCAAAGTTTTTCACCAACGTTAACAATACGGATTTCGAGAGACCGCGGTAGGCCGTGCTTGATGACTGAAGAGTTAATTTTTGCAGTATGTTTTCCTTGGTTGATTAAAGACTTTTCATTGTTATTATGTAATTTCTATTTCAATGTGCTTATTGTTAATACAGTCCATTCAAACTATAGGGTGTCCTAAAATGATTCCTACACGGAACTGCACGGAACCGGATGACGTAAGACAACTGATTTTCACTGTATGTCTTTGATGTGATGTAATACTACCATCTATTGCAGCAAGGAAACTTTCCATAGCAGTGGAATAATCTGAAAAACGATTTGATCAGGATTCTATTATTGTTTGTGATCATCAAGCTCCTGTATGAAGGGCCAAAAACGTTTGGGCGGGCCCGTAAGCAGAGACACTTACGCGAAACCCGCGAATATAGGGAAGAGAATCTCCTTCCAAAAGCAAGTTCACACTCACAGCACTAGAATCGAGCCCTCGATTGACAGAATAAACCCAATAGATGGGGTCGAAGAGCCCGCCCTCGTTCCACGAAATGTTAACAATGGGAGGAGGCAGTCCCATGCTCCCTATCCAAATCGTTTTACTTGGGTGCCCTGATGGTCCCTCCCTTTCCCCGTTATATGTTATTTAATATATAATATATTTTGTACACAACAAATTAAGATACCATTATAGACAAAAATGCGAATTTATTCAAATTTCAAACTTGAATGGATTGTTACTGAAAAATAAATAAAAGTTAGATATGTATCAATATCCTACTAGTCCTGGGAAAGCTGAAAACAGAATAGATCATTCGAAATATAAAAGATAAAATTTCAATAAAAGATATTATTTTATAAAACATAGTAATATTTGTGATATTTTTCTTTATACTGTTCTAGCAACATTTCAAAGATAGAGTGAACGAAGAGTCCGGTGGGATAATTTCTGAAAGAAATGGCTTATCTTACCATAATACCATAAACACAACATTAAAATATAATCCTACATTACGTATAAGCACATGCCAGCCTTTTATGAATATAATAGTTGAAGTTCAGAAGTGCAATTTTAAATAAAATAGTATGCTGAAATGCTGAGATACAAATTCCGCCTTTGATGCCTGGCATGTTGCTCCCGGCTCTTACATAGTTTTGGAATGCAAAGATGATTCCAAAGCGTGCTGAAATTATTAGTAAAATGAGAATAGAAAATATAGAATATGATTTAAAGGTATAAGATCTTCGGTCGCACCCCCTCACTTCGCTATTGTCAGATTGACAACATTGCCCAGGCTACGCCAACCAGCGTCTCCATGTTTCAGCTGGCAGTCTTTTGTGATCATATGACTCGTGGAGGCGTGAGGTAGGAACTTGTGAGGACGAGAGGTCGGTCGCACCCTCCTTCGAAGTTGTCAACTCACCATTTGAAGCCCACTTTTTTCTCTTTTTTTTTTTTTTTTATAACAAAACTTTCTTTTCCCCAACGGGTTTTCCCTTTCCCCAGTTGTTCCCCTTTCACTTTCCCCCCCCAACCAAAATGTCGGGGCGGTCCTTCCCCCCCCGGGGTTTTTTTTTTCCGGCCCCACCAAATGGCCCAAGGCCCGAAAGATGGCCTGAAAGATCATGATGGCTTTTTCGATAAAAAAAATCTCAGCTAATCCACCAATGGTGAGACTGAACCCTTCTAACACATCACAAGATATTTTATAAAATGAAGAATTAGACAATCCCACCCATCAATCTTGACTATCGATATGGATTCAAGCTGCTAAATAAGTACATGTTCGTGGAAAATTGTGCAGTTGTGAAGTTGAGCACTACAAAATTTATCATAAATTTGCCTGTCCCGATCATTTTGTCTGTGCTCTCAGGAATTGTTTTAGTTATATATTCATAAGGAATTACCCAATCATGATCAAAATTTTACAGTTTTTTTTTTATTCCTTCATTATCGAGATTTGCAGCCCTGGGCTGGTTCATCACCCGTCGCAGTCACTCAAATACCTTTTGGGTATTTTTGTGCCTTGTCCGGGAGTGAGATTTGAACTCGTGACTTTGGCGTGAGAGGTATGGATGTTAACCACTACGCCGGGGTCGCCCCCGTTTTTTTACAGGTTTTTCAAAAATCATATAGCTTTGACTTGATATCAACAGAGCTAAAATAGATTCGTAAATACCTCAGTATTTAATCAGATACTGAATTGTTTGGTTACTATCATAATACGCCATAAAATACTATTTCGTTCGTATCTCTGAACCGAAATGTCCGAATAAAAAAAAATTAATAACATTCAATGAAGATGTTATAGCTTTCATTTGCCACCAACAGATCTGAAATCGATTCACAAACGACTGAGAAACCGATGATTTGTAATGCACACACATACACACACGTGCACACATACATACACACAGGCATGTGCTCGATTGCGCCTGCAAGAAAGCATCTGTGGTCATATCTGCATTATCCCGCATGATGTCGAATAGCTCGGCGGTGAACGAGAGTAAGCGTAAGCTCCTGACCAGTGTCCGTACCAGTGTTCGTACTGAGGTACGGTGGGCCAGCATGGATCACCGCTTTGAGTACGCACAGGCTTATGTGCCTAAGAGTGGTTAGTGCATACCGAACGGTATCACGCGACGCGGGCTTCAAATGGTAAGTCTACACCTTTGAAGGAGGGCGCGATCGACCTCTCGTCTTCACAAGTTCCTACCTCACGCCCCCAACGAGTCATATGATCACAAAAGACTGCCAGCTGTAACATGGAGACGCTTGTTGGCGTAGCCTGGGTAATGTTGTCATTTTTACAATAGCGAAGTGAGGGGGTGCAACGGTAAATCATATAATATAATTCTCCATTTTCGTTTCAATTAATAATTTCAGCACGCTTTGGAATTATCTTTGCTTTCCAAAACCATTTATTTCAAGAGCGTGGAGCAACGTGACAAACATCAAAGGCTTAGTTTGTTTTTCAGCATTTAAGCATAACATTTACTTTAAAATTGCACTTCTGAACTTCAACTACTATATTCATGTTTAGTGGTATTATGATTAGATAAGCCATGTAAAGGGTGTATTCGATAAAAATGGCACACAGAAAATCTTCTGTAACTTTTGAATCGTATGAGTAAAAAACCTAGAAATTTGAGTAGATTTTATCCATAGTGTATTATTTACATCTGCCAAGTTTCATAGTTATACATTCAGTAGTTCCCGTCATGTCGTCGAAACAAGAAATTTTGTGCACTCACAATCAAAATCCAGGGGCGTCCCCCGGGTTATTGCTAAAAGGCTTAGAATTGCAAATACATCTGTGTCTCGTGTAATAAGAACCTTCAAGGAGCGTCTGAGTGTCCAAAGGAAGGAGTGTCCAAAGGAAGAACCGTCCAAACATGTCAATTCGAGATGTCGCTAAAAAGTCTAAGGTGTCAGTCGGTTTTGTGCAGAAAACCATGAAGCGTGCTGGGTTACATGTTTACAAAGTGCAAAAAGCCCCAAACCGGAATGAAAAACAAAACATCACTGCGAAAACCCGCGCCCGGAAACTTTACACGAAGCTGCTCACCAAATCCGGTTGCATCGTGATGGATGACGAAACATACGTCAAGGCCGACTTCCGTCAACTTCCTGGGCAAGAATATTTCGTTGCCAAGTCGAAGTTCGATGTTCCGGAGGATGTTCGAAAGAAGAAACTATCGAAATTTGCAAAGAAGTTTCTAATTTGGCAGGCGATTTGCGGATGTGGTGAAATAAGTACTCCCTTCATCACTTCCGGAACAATAAACGGTGCGATTTACACGGAAGAGTGCCTTAAGAAGCGTCTCTTGCCATTCATTAAGAAGCACAAAGGATCAACTCTGTTTTGGCCTGATCTAGCATCCTGCCACTACGTTCGAAACGAATTGGAGTGGTACCGAGCCAACGGAGTCAATTTTGTGCCAAAGGATATGAACCCACCAAATTCACCGGAACTTCGTCCAATTGAAAAATTCTGGGCAATTATGAAAACGGAACTTCGCAAACATCCCAAAACTATAAAAACAGAGCTAGAATTGAAGAAAATTTGGGTAAAAACAACAAAAACGGTGGGAAAATCGGTTGTACAAAATTTGATGGGTGGAGTGAAAAGGAAGGTGCGGGCATTCGGGATGGGAGACGAAATTGACTAAAACAAATGTTGTAAATCAAAACTCACTAGTAGTTCTTCATTCCCTGAAAATTTCAAGAAAATCCGATAATCAGTTTAATTTTGATGAGTATATATGTGTGTGCCATTTTTATCGAATACACCCTTTATTTCCTTCCATACCTCCAACAAGGAACGCATATTATAATGTACCAGCGGCGTACAGAGACAGCGCAAGGGCCCGGCTTTCGGAGAAGCAGGACCAAGGCATCATCGAGCGTATAACATCAGCCCCCGACTGGATTAGTGGCATGTCGACAGTGGCGAAAGGCAAAAGTGATTTCCGCCTGGTCGTTAATATGAGGGCGCCAAACCGTGCAATCAAGAGAGAGTATTATCGCATGCCATAGTGGGACGGGACAAGGTATTTTACGAAGCCTAAGTTGTCCAATGCGTTTTACCACCTGGAGCTTCATGAACAGTCCAGGGACCTCACCACTTTCTTGACCGAAAAGGGCATGTTTCGGTTCACTCACCTGATATTCGGGGAACTGCGAACTGCGAACTGCGAACTGTGAACTGCGCCCCAGAGATCTTCCAGCGGGAGATGTCAAGAATACTCGGTGAGGTGGATAACGTCATAGTGTATATTGACGACATCCTCATGTTTGCCGATAATTTGAACCAACTTTGGAAAACGGTGGCGCATGCGCCACCGTTTGAGCTCGTAGTTGCCGAATCAAGCCAGGGGACACCGTTGTTGTGGAACGTCAGCCTCGAGCAATAGCATCCTCGCAGTTACAGAAGAGAAAAATGGAATGCTCGTTTTGTGTGACGAAAGGGGAGAGATTGTTTAAAAAAAGACATGTTTCACAGACCAAGCAAGTTTTCAATTGGAGGAATCACGAAGAGATGACCCAAGCAGAGCATCTGGCAGCGGATCGAGACGACCGCGCGGGAATGTTTTGGCAGCGGATCGAGACGACCGCGAGGGTAGGCAGCTGGTTTCCCAAATGTGCGACTTTGCCATTTGCAACCAGCCATTTTGTAGATGCTTTGTCCGGACTGGTGGAGCACACGACTTACCTACCTACTTAGTGAATTTTTTAAATGTGCGAAATTTCATAACAATCGGTTCAGTGGTTATTGACATGTCATCGAAACAAGAAGAAATTCGCCGGAGAATTTTGCGCACCGTTTGGAAAATCCGACTGCGACCATAAGATGGATCGGAAGATAACTGAGAATCACCCATACAAGTGTATCTCGTTTACCCATACAAGTGTAAAATCGTTTAAGGAGTCCCAGACGACCGAGCGGTGGGCTGGAAGTGGAAGAAAATTGAAGACAGCTGACCCTGTGAAGGCCCGGAAGGTGTTGGATTATCTCAAGTGTAATCCAAAACCTTTCGATTCGCGACGCGGCTCTGAAGGCAAAGTGTTCCGCCTGGTTCGTTCAGCAAACCATGAAACGAGCTGGGCTTCGTGTATTCAAGGTCCGCAAGGCACCAAACCGGCGTGATCAACAAAACAAGGCGGCCAAATCCCGCGCAAGGAAGCTTTATCGAGAGTGGTTAACGAAACCGATGTGTTTGGTTATTTTATTTATTTACATAGCATAACGTCACAATTCTAGAACATAGTCTGATACACAATATCCCTCCATAATGTCCGATTCATGGCTGCTCCTCTCCAATCCCTTGGGCACCTTGTACCCCTTAGATCTTGCTCCACCTGGTCTGACCATCTTGCTCGTTGCGCCCCACGTCGTCTTGTACCAACCGGATTCCTGTCGAACACCATGATTTTTGCAGGATAGTTGCCCGGCATTCTCGCAACATGTCCTGCCCAGCGTATCCTTCCAGCTTTTGCCACCTTATGAATACTGGGTTCGCTGGAGAGTTGCGCGAGCTCATGGTTCATCCTTCGCCTCCATAGTCCGTCCTCCTGTACTCCACCAAAGATGGTTCTTAACACCCGTCGCTCACAAACTCCGAGTGCTCGCAGGTCCTCTTCAAGCATTGTCCACGTCTCATGCCCGTAGAGAACAACCGGTCTTATTAGCGTTTTGTACAGGATGCACTTCGTACGGGAGCTAAGTCTGTTTGACCGTAGTTGCTTGTGGAGCCCATAGTAGCCCATAGTTCCACTGATAATCCGCCTCCGGATCTCACGGCTGTTATCGTTGTCCGCAGTAACCAGTGAGCCGAGATAGACAAATTCATCGACTACCTCGTACTTACCGCCGTCGATCGTTACACTGCTGCCCAGTCGGGTCCTGTCGTTCTCGGTTCCGCCTGCCAGCATGTACTTCGTTTTGGACGTATTTATCTTCAACCTAATCTTCCCTGCTTCGCGCTTTAGTCTGGTGTACTGCTCTGCCACCGCCTCAAATGTTCTGCCGACAATATCCACGTCATCGGCAAAGCAGATAAATTGACCGGATCTGTTGAAAATCGTGCCTCGAATGTTAAACGCCGCTCGTCGCATAATACCTTCCAGAGCAATGTTGAACAAGAGACAAGAGAGACCAGCACCTTGGCAAAGCCCCCTGCGGGATTCGAATGAACCCAATAATCCACCCGATATCTTCACACAGCACTGGGTTCCATCCATCGTAGCCTTGATAAGTCGAGTCAGCTTCCCCGGAAAGCTGTTCTCGTCCATGATCTTCCATAGCTCATATCGGTTAATTGTATCATATGCGGCTTTGAAGTCGATAAATAGATGATGCGTTGGGACTCTATATTCACGGCACTTTTGGAGAAGCTGCCGCAAAGTGAAGATGTGTGTCAGCATAGCCTTGTCAGCATAACATGATGTGTGGGGTTATGGATGACGAAACCTACATCAAGGCAGACGCAAAGCAGATACCGGGACTGGAGTTCTACGTTGCCAAATCACGGTATGATATTCCGGAAGACATAAAGAAGAAAAAGTGGACAAATTCGCCAAAAAATACTTGCACTGACAGGCCATATGCGAATGCGGTAAACTGAGTAAACCGTACATCACAACGGATATCATCAACAGCGAAATTTACCGCACCGTGTGCCTCCAGAAGCGTCTGTTGCCCTTCCTGCGGTCCCACGGAGGCGAGACATTATTTTGGCCGGACCTGGCATCATGCCATTACGCGCGATCGACGATGGATTGGTACAGAGACAATAACGTTGTTTTTGTACCAAAACCCGCCAACCCCCCAAATTCACCAGAGATTCGTCCGGTGGAAAGATTTTGGGCCATAATGAAGGCCAAAGTTCGAAAATCGTCCAAGATGCTTAAGAACGAGCTGGAGTTGAAGACAGAATGGATGAAAGTGGCCAAAAAGATCGGCTCCACTATTGCACAAAATGTAATGAGGGGTCTTAAGGGAAAGGTGCGGGCTTTCAGCGATGGAATGGAAATTGAATAAAGTAATTATTCCAAAACATAATCCATATGTATTAGCTTATTCCCTGAAAGTTTCAAGAAAATCCAACTTAAAATAAATTTTTGGCGAACACTTTTGTCTGGTGCATTTTTTTTTTCGAGTACAGGCCTTATCTCAGCATTAACTTGTACAAAAATAAATTTGTTAATTGAATCTAACCTTAAATACAGCCGTGAAATCTCGTAACTTTTGTATCTTAAACTTTTTATAACACGTGGCCTTCTGGTCGTAGTCATCCGAAGGTCCTCATTGAGTTCGACTGGCCCTGCTACAACAAGCCATCACGTAGGCTATTCTCTCGTAGCAACATGCTGAGGATAGTCCTGCATGTCGTGACCGGTCCGAGATGTCCCGTCTCCGGACCGAGATATTCTGTCGCTTCCTCAGAATCATCATACCTGACCAAGGTTTTCAGCCTCGGCCTTGTTTGCTCGTTCCTTTACTCTTTAGCGATTCTGCTGCTGCCTGCTTGGTACTGCTGCTGCTCTGGGTCCGTTATTCCTAACGTTCGTCACAAGAATGAAGGCTACACGTTTAGGCAGCCTTTATTTATACCCAACGTTGGTACTAGCTGTTGTGGTGCATACCAACCTAGCCACAGTCTTACTCAGCATATATGCACGATCAACCGAGTGCGATATGGATTGCTTATGCTTGGTAAGCATTATCGGTATAAACATCCAACATCGTTCAACGGACGATAAATGCTTATGCTGACGCAGCGTGTGCTACGCGATCGGCACCCGTTTAGCTTTAAGAAAGAAACATTAAATAAACGTATTACTGTTCCAACCACCGAATGATTCACTACATATCACACTGTGTTAAACTTTTGCTTCGCTAGCCAATGACAATTTCATTTTCACACTGCCTATTTTTTTTTATAACCATGCATCACGCCCACATGATTCTACTCAACTTGATTTAAATATTATTTCATACATACTATATTTACCACACTGCAGACATAGGTAATAGCCGCTAGCGCCGCATCCACGGTTAAGTGGCAGTGTGAATGGAACAACTCCACCAAAGGACCCACCGACTAATCCCGGAACTATTTATCAGTGGGTTGGTAGGCGACACGGTGAAGTGAACTTCCACTTAACACAGATTCTGTCAGGCCACGGCTGGTTTAGCAATATCTGCACAAATACGGGCTTACAAAAATGTCAAAACGACCAACGGCAGGTCGCAGGGACCACCTAACTACTGAAGCCCTAAGTAGTTAGACATAGTGGGAGCTTGACAAGCACAATAGCCCCCTCCCCGAATCAGTGAGGTTGTGTATAACACACGACCGGCTAATGTACCTTCTGCTCAAATAAGAACGAGACTTCATGAATAAAACGGTCCGCGGATGACATATAAAGGGTGATACGGTCAAAATTTGGTCAAGGGAAAACGCGTGTAAATCGGTGAAATCGTTTATTTAAAAAATTAAATTAAATTTCTTTTTCAAGTTCAATTAGTATAAAATTCAGGAAAAATATTCAGTTAGGCTTCCGCTTTTCCAAATCCGAATTGCCGGGCCTTACGCTTGACCCCTGCCATCAGATTTTGTACAGCCACCTTGTCCACCTTCTTCCCCACAGAAAGCCAGTTTGCCTTGAACTGCTGCTCGTCCTTAGCAGTTTTTTTGGTCTTCTTTAGGTTCCGCTTGACAATAGCCCAGTATTTCTCAATTGGGCGGAGCTCTGGCGTGTTGGGAGGGTTCTTGTCCTTGGGAACCACCTGCACGTTGTTGGCGGCGTACCACTCCATGGCCTTTTTACCGTAATGGCAAGATGCCAAATCCGGCCAAAACAGTACGGAACAACCGTGTTTCTTCAGGAAAGGCAGCAGACGTTTATTCAAACACTCTTTCACGTAAATTTCTTGGTTGACAGTCCCGGAAGCTATGAAAATGCTGCTTTTCAAGCCACAGTCAAGTACAGATGGCTTGCCAAACCAGATATTTCTTTGCGAACTTTGACAGTTTCGTGTGCTTGAAAATATCTGCTACCTTTCCCCTTCCTTTTGCCATATAAAACTCCTGTCCCGGAAGCTGCTTGTAGTCGGCTTTGACGTAGGTTTCGTCGTCCATTACCAAGCAGTCAAACTTCGTCAGCATCGTCGTGTACAGCCTCCGGGATCGCGCTTTGGCCGTCGTATTTTGTTTATCATCGCGATTTGGAGTCACTACCTTCTTCTTTCCCCTACCCCCTTTCAAATCTTACCCCCCTCTTTTCGTTTCCCCCTCCCACCACCCCCACCCCCCTACCCTCTCTCCTTTCGCCGCCAATTATCCCTCCTACCCAGACCCAACCAAAGCCCACTCTACACACACACCCCCCAAGGCTTCAAAAACCACGTTCTCCCCCTCCAAAAACTCATGTGGGCCCTTCCAAATTCCCCCCGAACTTTTTTCCGCCCCACCACCCTCTCTTCACCGCATTTCTTCCCCAACATAAGCTGCATCACCAGCACGCTCCCCGTTTTCTCCCCCGCCTCAATGCCCACCCGCCCCCACACCAATAACCCACACACACGAAAAAGGCAACCCCTCCCTCCACGACAGCCATCCACATCCACATCCCCCCTATCCCATCCACTTCCCATTTCCCACAACCCACAACCCACCGCCCCGACAACCCCCCACCCCAATTCGACCCCCCCGAACAACCAAAAACCGCGTCAAAGTCGATCGAAAATCAAGGTTATGCTGACTGTTTACTTCGATAGCCAAGGTGTGGTGCACTCGGAATTCCTTCCGGAAGGTCAATCGGTCAATGTTGAATATAATTTGGGCGTTATGAAGCGTTTGCGTGAGAACATTCGTCTCAAAAGGAAAGAATTGTGGGACAACAAGTCATGGTTTTTGCATCACGATAATGCACCAGCTCACACATCACGTTTAATTCGCGATTATTTGACCAAAAAACAACGTTAACATCAACGTTCCTCAACCGCAGTATTCGCCTGACGATGTTTTGTCCGAGATTGTGGGACCTGACAAAATGTTGACTTATCTCAGCAGCCTTTTCTGCAGGAGTTATCAAATGATCCTTAGAGCCTTTGCTGTCTAGTGGGATCAACGGTGGAATGGGCCTTGGCTTAGTTTTCAAAAAAAAATTCAACTTCCAGAACGGTTTTGCACAATTTGGGAGATAGCGGATCATGTCGGAAAAATTGTTATTCTTAAGGTCCACCATTCTGGACTTAATAATTTTCGTCACTCGATTACAGTGACTTTTTAGCGTTGGCAATCCAGTTCGCTGATAATGCCTTCGGATGGCGTTTGCAATTGTATTAAATCTTTTGTTGGTACAGAGTTGTTCACCTGATCAATCACCGGTACATGTTGCTCCCGTGCCTGGGAGATCGCTTGCTCGATGCTCTTCAGTTGCTGATCAATGTCATCAGTTGACTCGATGTGTACGTAGAAATCGATGGTATCGTCGACATGTTGTCGGAACCTCTCCCATCTGGCACGATGGTAGTTCCGTCTGGTGATCCGATGCCAGAGGACCGAGGACCCAACTTCGGCCACCACAGGATAGTGGTCAGAGCTGAGCTCATGGTGTACTACAGGCTGGGCGATGTTGTTCCCCATGTTGGTGAGGAAGATGCCGATTGACGAGTGGACCCAGGATCTGCTCAACCGGGTGGTAGTATCCGGGCCCAGGACGGTGTAATGGCCCTCTTCCAGGTCTTCCTGCAAAATTATTCCGTTCCGGTTGCGCCGGTTGTTCCCCCAGATTTCGTGTTTCGCATTTAGGTCACCGGCGATGATAAACTGCCCCTGCCTCCGAGTTAACTTGCGAATGTCGTAGGGCCGTAGGATCGCTGTTGTTCCTTTAGCGGTGCTGGCTTGCTTGGGACAATAGGCCGCGATGACAGCAGTTTCGACCTTGATTCCGATGGCTTCGATAGACTGCAGCTCAAAACTCGGGAGCAGATGGCAGTTGATGTTGTAGCGCAGGGCGATCGCAACTCCTCCTCCACTAGAGCCGCTACGATCAAGTCGCACAATCCGGTATCCGGGGATGAAAATGTTGTGTTCCGGTTTGAGATGTGTCTCGGTGAAGATGGCGATGTCGATGACCTTCCAGTTAAGGAAGTCACCGAGCTCAATTGTTTTGTTCCGGATGGAACAAGCATTCCAATTGAGGATGCTGATGGTGCGATTATGGTCCATATTTGAAAATAAATTTCATCGTCACGGATGTGGACTTTGAGCTGATCCTCCTTCGAGCGGCAGGAAAGTAGTCGGCGGTAGAGTTTTTGAACGAACTCGACCATTTGCTCCGAGTCGTAGAGCTATCCATCGACGGGTGGTTGCGTGGAGGTACTGTAACTCGGATTGCCCCAGCTCAAAGGAGGAGCCAGCGTGGGGGCGGCGGCGGCTCCAGCGAATCTTTGCTGAACAGATGCTCACGGGCGGTTTGCATGGCGATGGTTTAACGGAACTGGCGGCAGGTTCGGCACATGGTACCGGAGCGTCGGGAAATTTTCTTCGTTCATTCGAGGTGGCGGGCGGCGTTGACCAGGCCGAGACTTGGTGGACGCCTGCTTGCGGATGGCCAAATACTCCGTTCGTTTGGGACAGGCTCGGTTGCTGCCTTCGTGGTTAGCGCCACAGTTGGCGCACTTTGATGGGGCACCTTCAACCATCGGGGCGCAATCCATAGTTGTGTGCGCTCCTGCACACTTTCCACACCGGGGATTCATGTGGCAGTTTCGGGTTCCATGACCAAACGCCAGAAACTTGCCGCATTGTGTCACGTCGTGTTGCCTCGGGCGATACCGGTCCCACTTGATAATGACGCCATCGTGACGGAACCCTTCTCCAAGTGGACCAGATAGAATTGGTCCCGATGATTTCCTGTGGTTGACGTCTGGTTGGGAACACCTTCACTGGGTTCAGAGCCGCCGCTTGCAGCTCAGCGACTATTTCCTCCGGAGTGAATTTTGGAAGGCCACGCAGAATTATCTTCAGCGGTTTGTTTCCGGGTGCATCATGAGTGTAAAACTCGTGTTGTTTGGCGACTAGGTGAGCACCAACAGCACAGTAGTCAGTCTCCGTCGAGCATATTATCTTTGTGCCCGTACTGCACGGCTTGTACAGCGAATAAACTCTAATCGCTGCAAGCTCCGTCCTAAGGGCAGCGATGTTTCTTGACGTAGTGAATAGCGGCGGAATCTTCACCTTTTTCGGTATCTCCTATACCAGGAGGTCACCACAAATTTTCCTTGAGCCCGATTCTTTTCAAACTTTCTGGAAATAAAGTACTACTAAATGGTTAAGTTTTGACATCATTGGTTTATTGAACCTCTTCTTCCAACCCAAATGCCGACACCTTTGCCTAAACCCCTTTCATCAAATTTTGGGCAATGATAGGACCGACTTGCTTCCTAACTTTTAACCACACTTTCTTTAGATCAAGTTCATTTTCTATCAGTTTTGGAGTTTTAACGAGCTTTGCCTTCATGATTGCCCAAAATTTTTCAATTGGGCGAAGTTCCGGAGTGTTTGGAGGGTTGACGTCTTTTGGTACAAAAACTACATTATTATCTTTGTACCAGTCTAAGACGGACCGGGCATAGTGGCAAGATGCCAAATCTGGCCAAAACAGTGTCGGGCCATCGTGAGATCCCAAAAAGGGCAGAAGTCGTTTTTGGAGGCATTCGTCCTTGTAGATTTGTCCGTTGACCGCATCCGCAGATCGCTTGCCAGACAAGGAATTTTTTGGCGAATTTCGACAGTTTTTTCTTCCGTACACTCTCCGGAACGGCAAACTTAGAGGTGGCGACGTAATGTTCCTGTCCTGGCATTTGTTTGGTATTGGCTTTAATGTAGGTCTCATCGTCCATCACAATGCAGAACGGCTTTGTGAGCCACTCCCTGTACAGTTTTCTTGCACGAGTTTTGGCCACCAAGTTCTGTTTATCGCTCCGGTTCGGTGCCTTCTGGACATTGTACACATGTAATCCAGAACGTTTCATTGTTTTCTGCACAAAACAAACTGAAACTTTCGCCTTTTTCGCAACATCCCTGTTCAAAATGTTGGGATAACACTTAAATTGGTTCAATACCATCCTGGCCTTCTCCGGATTTGATGTGCCACGTTTTTTGCCACTGCCCTTTTTCCGCTTGGTTGTCTTACGGCCCTTGAACGTTTTGATCACATAAGATACGGTTGAATGTGCGATTCCGAACTGAAATCACTCGACCGATTTTCAAGAAACTCATTACACAATTGACACAACACAATGAAATACATTCAGTTAAAATTTCAATAATTTTTACCCACACGCTAAAATTTACGAACAATTGCATGTGTCCAAATTTCATCGAATACAGTCTTTAGCAAACCGATTACTCGCAAGTAGTCGGGCGTTGGGGTCCAGGTGTTGTCATGCCGCACACGCTTGCTGCTGCTTGGTTTCGGTATGGCTTCAGGAGCTGATGTCGCTGGCGTGGATGTCACCAAGTGTTGATTTTTTCGACCCATTGCCACGGCAACAGGTCGAGTGGAAAAACTTGAACAATGTTGCAGCACTTTCTTCTGGATTGCTACCGCTAATAAATTAGCAAGCGATGGCGATAGATCACTAACCGGACGCGCAATCGCGAGAAATCCCCCACGTCTCACATGCAGCAAGCACGATATAAAAGGGGAACCTTCGGATTTTCTTCATTCATTCATCAGCTTCCAGTTTGAACAAGCGACCCGGTCGTTCCGTTTTAACGAGAGAGCAAAAAACACGACCGTACGTGTCGCTTGTTCAAACTGGAAGCTGATGATGAATGAAGAAAACCCGAAGGTGTCCCCTTTTATATCGTGCTTGCTGCATGTGAGACGTTCGTTACTTAAATATGTAGTCTGTGATTGTGAAAGTATTGTGCATTTAGTAAATTTACTCTGAAAAATCGGCATTATAAGACATCACCTTATATTTGCGTTAATTTAACTAGGTGAATGTAAAAAATCAATACTTTTAATTATTGAAATCGAAGCGTAGAAAATGTTTCGAACCGATTGGTGCAAACATTTTAGAAATCAATCGTAAAATGACTAAGTTATTAACGTTCAAAACCTAAGCATATTTCGTGACGCTCCTAATTTGCGTACTCGCATCATGTACCCCTGTATTGAAAACAAAGACGTAGTTCTACGTCAATAAAAGGGCACAAGGAACAATATATTCTAATTTTTGGTTCGAGAACACTGCACTTGTAAACGTAACACTGACTAACAAGCTAACAAAAGACAATTGAAGAAACACACGAAAGAACTCAAAATACTCAAACGTGGCTCATTCCGAGTCATTTGCAACAGCGTATTCTTGGACGACATGTTTCGTGTAGGGCTGGCAAAATGATTCGAAAGTATTAACGCAACGATGTCATCAAAGGCCTGGCGTAGAGGTTTCTCTCTCAGAGTGCGGCCAGTAAACCTTTAAGAGAAAAAATGGTTGCCGAAATGCCGATGCTGTTCCGTAGGTCACCGTGGTGAGCTCGTACGTTGTCACTGGTTGCTAAGGAGAATCCATCCATAGAATGCGCTGAAGTGATTGGTCGGCTTTCGCTACGTGCGGTACATTTTGACAATATCCGCAACAAGAACGAACACCCAAAAGCGAAAACGCACCATGATGGCTACCAGAATCCATCATCCAGAGACACTCTAGTCCAAGTTACGAGAACCGTTGTCAACTGTTCTATCTGGAACCACTTCGGATTCTTCGGAACTCAGCTTTTATCGCAGACTTCTTACATAACCGAATCGATTGCAGCGCCATTTTGGAGCAGGTCACTGCAACGGAAATTCAATGGAATCTCAACAATATTTGACTTCCGTCTATCAGGGCAGACACTTCGCAGGCACTTCTCATCTTGCTTTTCCGGAATTTTTAATAAATATAAGTTTAAATTTTTCTTGCTGCAATTATCGTGCGATCACGCTACTGAGCGCCGCCTACAAGTTGCTCTCCCAAATGTTATGCCGCCCACCTGTCACCAATTGCAAAGGAATTCGAGGGGCAATACCAAGCGGGATTCATGGGTGCCCGCGCTACTACGGACCAGATTTTCGCGATTCGGCAAGTACTGCAGAAATGTCGCGAATACAACGTGCCCACACATCATCTTTTCATCGACTTCAAATCAGCGTATGATACAATCGATCGAGACCAGCTATGGCAAATCATGCACGAATATAGATTTCCGGAAAAACTGACGCGGTTGATCAAAGCAACGATGGATTGAGTGATGTGTGTGTCGTCCGAGTATCAGGGACGCTCTCGAGTCCCTTCGAATCTCGGAGAGGGTTACGGCAAGGTGATGGATTGTCGTGTTTGTTGTTTAACATTGCATTGGAGGGTGTGATTCGAAGAGCTGGGATAGACACGAGTGGCACGATTTTCAGGAAGTCTGTCCAACTATTTGGCTTCGCCGACGACGTTGATATCGTAGCACGTAACTTTGAGACGATGGCGGAAACGTACATCAGACTTAAGGCTGAAGCTGGTAGGATTGGGCTTGTGATTAATGCGTTAAAAACAAAATACATGAAGGGAAGAGGCTCACGAGAAGACAATGTTAGCCTCCTAGCACGAGTTCAGATCGACGGTGATGAAATCGAGGTAGTAGACGAATTTGTGTATCTGGGCTCATTGGTGACCGCCGATAACGACACCAGCAGAGAAATACAAAGGCGCATTATGGCTGGCAATCGTGCCTACTTTGGACTCCGAAGGACGCTCAGATCGAACAAAGTTCGCCGAACCACAAAGTTGACCATCTACAAGACATTAATTAGACCGGTAGTTCTCTACGGCCACGAAACATGGACATTGCTAGTGGAGGACCAACGCGCCCTTGGAGTCTTTGAACGGAAGGTGCTGCGTACGATCTACGGTGGAGTGCAGATGGAAGACGGAACGTGGAGGAGGCGAATGAACCACGAATTGCACCAGTTGCTGGGAGAACCTCCCCATCGTACACATCGCAAAAATCAGTCGACTAAGATGGGCTGGGCATGTCGTAAGAATGTCGGACGACAGCCCTGTGAAAATGGTTCTCGAAAACGAACCGACTGGTACAAGCGCGCAACGAGCAAGGTGGATCGATCAAGTAGAAGGCGACGTGCGGACCCTCCGCAGACAGCGAGGCTGGTGAGGTACAGCCATGGACCGCTTACAATGGAAACAACTTCTGTGTACAGCAGAGGCCACACCAGCCTTAGTCTGATTGGTAAGGTAAGGTAAGTTTAAATTTTCCTTTTTAAGCTTAAGGAGTGTATCGAAAATAAGCTATCCACAAACTTTCTTTCAAATTATGTTGAATACCGATATTTTATTCAAACAAAAAATTGATCCTTTATTGTACGAGTGTATTAAACTTGAACATAATGAAGACCGGATGAAATTTAAGTTATTCCTTCACGAATTTTCGAACTTTGGATCGAATGCTCTTCATCAAGTTCCGGACATGTGTTGCATCGCATTTTTTGGACGCTTGAGCCCAAATTTTTTTGAACTCCTGCATGTTCCCAGCTGCCTTACCAGTCTTCTTGAAGACCCTCTTCACGATTGCCCAGTAACGTTCGATGGGTCGAAGCTGAGGGCAATTTGGTGGATTGATATTTTTCTCAACGAAATCTATACCCTTTTCTGCAAGCCAATTGAGAGTGGTTTTGGCATAGTGAGCCGACGTTAAATCCGGCCAAAACAGTGGAGATGTACTATGCTTCTTTTATAAAGGCAACAATCTCTTCTGGAGACACTCAGATCGATAGATTTCCGCATTTATAGTTCCGGTAGTGTAAAAAATGGTTGACTTCAAACCACAGGAACATATTGCTTGCCATACCAGTACCTTTAGACCGAATTCCTCCACTTGAATCGACCTGTCCGCATCGCTCACATCCTCTCCAACGACGGCAGTAAATTATTGTGGACGTGGAAGGGTTTTTGAGTCCTCCTTTACATAGGTCTCATCGTCCATCAAAACGCATGCATCCGGACGCTGCAAAAGACGCGAATACAATTTCCGGGCCCTTGTTGCTGCTCGCTTCTCCTGTTCTGCACTTTGTTTCGAGATTTTCTGCTTCTTGTAGGTCTTCAGGTGGTTTCGCCTCTTGATACGCTGGATCATTCCGACACTCGTTCCTGCTTTTTTGGCTAAACCACGTATTGACATTGATGTGTTCTTCATGATTAGAGATACCACTTTCTGCTCCAGTTTCGGGTTGGAAAAACCGGGTTTTCTGCCTCTCCCTGGTAGCTCATCCAAAGAATAGTGTTCCCCAAACTTATTAATGATTTTTTTAACACTCGCATGATGAATTCCAAACCGCTTCGCCAATTTTCGCATAGTAATACCCTTCTCACTTAGCCATGTGTCCAGAACCTTAATTTTCACTTCCTTTTCAATACGCGACATTTTGAAAACGCAGAATTTTAACCGCACAAACAAGTAAACAAAAGAAAGCTGACAGTCAAACGCACAGCATGCAGTGTTCAGAGCATAAAAAACCATCACAAATACATGCGTAAAACGCAAATGTATGAGGATAGCTTATATTCGATACACTCCTTATGATACCATCACTGAAGACTTTAGGAGTCTGTTAGCGTAAACACATTATACAAATGATTTTATTTCTGTGTCTGTCTGTCTGTCTATCTGTCTGAACCTCATAGGCTCGAAAACTACTGAACCGATCAGCGTGAAATTTTGTATGGAGAAGTTTTTGGGGCCGGGAAGGTTCTTATGATGGTTTGAGACCCCTCCCTTCTCTGGAAAGGGGGGCTCCCATACAAATGAAACACTCATTTCTACATAACTCAACAACTAATCAAGCAAAAGAAACCAAATTTAGCATGTGTGAGTTTTTGAAGGCAAAAAGGTTTCTATGGTGGTTTGAGACCCCTCCCCTCTCTAGAAAGGGAGGCTCCCATACAAATGAAACAGAAGTTTCTGCATATCTCAAGAACTAATCAAGCAAATGGAACCAAATTTGGCATGTGGGGTTTTCTGGAGGCGAAAAATGTTTCTATGGTGGTTTGAGACCCCTCCCCTCTCCTAGAAGGGGTGCTGTCATACAAATGAAACTGAAATTTCTTCATAACTCTAGATCTAATAAAGCAAATGGAACCAAATTTGGCATGCGGGGATTTTAAAGGCAAGAAATGTTTCTACGGTAGTTCGAGACCCCTCCTCTCTCTCTGGTAGGGGGGGGGGGGGAGCTCCCATACAAATGAAACACAAGTTTCTGCATAACTCGAGAACTAATCAAGTAAATGGAACCAAATTTGGCAGGTAGAGGTTTTTGAAGGCGAGAAATGTTTCTAAGGTAACTCGAGACCCAACCGCACTCTGTCAGAGGGGGGGCCCCTACAAATGAAACACAAATTCGTGCATAACTCGAGAACTAATCAAGCATATGGAACCAAATTTGGCATGTGGAGGTTTTTAGAGCAGAGAAATGTTTTTCTGGAAGTTTGAGACTCTTCGGCCATCTGGAAGGGGCGGGAGGGGGGTTTCCATACAAATGCAACACAAATTTCTGCATAACTCGAGAACTAATCAAGTAAATCCACATTTGGCAGGTGGAGGTTTTTGAAGGCAAGAAATGTTTCTATTGTGGTTTGAGACTCCTCCGCTCACTGGAAAAAGGGGTCTCTCATACAAATGAAACACGAATTTCTGCATAACTCGAGAACAAATCAAGCAAATGGAACCAAATTTGGCATGTGGAGGATTTTGAAGGACAGTTTCTGAAAGGGGAGGGGGGGGGGGGTAACAAAAAACACCAAACCGAAACTAATCAAACAAATGAAACTCAAATTTTTAGATTATAATTCGAAGAGCCCAGTGTGATGGTTCGAGAACAAATCAAGCAAATGGAACCAAATTTGGCATGAGGGGGGTTTTGAAGGCAATGATTGTATGGTGGTTTGAGAAACCACCCCCTCTGGAAGGGAGGGCTCCCATACAAATGAAACACAAATTTCCACCAAAAATGAGAATTATCCAGGTTACTTAAACACAAAACGTGTATTTCTCGGGTAAAAAGCATGTTTTGATAGAAGTTTGAACCCCTGCTTATTCAAGAAAATTCATTCATTTTACTTGTTTTTTCCTACGATATTATCTCCCAGATCAAACCCAGAGCTGGGATTCATCTTCAAAATAGCAAATGAATTCGTGACCCCCTCTGCTTTTGATCCCTTTATTGTGCTCTTGTGCGGTCAATCCTGGAATCCAATGCTGTGGTTTGGTGGCCTTATCAATCGATGTGGATTCCTGGGATTGGAATCAATCCAACGGAAATTTGTCAGGTATACTCTGCAGGATCTCCTATGGCAAAATCCGCGCAATTTACCGCACTAACAGGGCCGATGCAGAATGCTGAGGCATAGAAACCTTGGAAAAAAGGAGAAGTACTGCGAAAGCTGTTTTTGTAGCTAAGATTCTTTTGGGCGATACGGACTCACCGATGATCCTTGAGCAGCTGAATATATACGTCCCAGCACGAATAATTCGCCAACGTGATTTCTTGATGCTTGAATCTCGCCTCACAGGCTTTTCCCCATCAATATTCAATATTCGTTAAGATGGCTAGTCAGATGGAGTTTAGTAATAATAAAAAATAAATTAATTCAGAACCAGAACTAAGGGTGCGATATATCTTAATCTGGTAACTCAAATGAGTAAAAATCTCATGCTAGTGATATCAAAAGAAAAGAGAAAAGATTGTTTCCATTTCTTGAATCTAATAACATCTTCTTGCACTGAGTCAAAAAAATTTGTAAAATATCCTGAAAATCCTAATTAATTTCTGTTTATCCCTACTAATCATGCGGGCATTTCTAAATAGCGGATTGAAAAAATGCTGCATCTCAGATAGAGTCGTACCCTTAGCGCTATACCAAGAATGTCAAGTTAATCATAAAAATTCTTTTTGTTATTCGCTCTTAGAAAAGTAGGCGTATGACTTCCGTTGTGTGTCAATTAGCATTCAAGAAACGATGAGAAAATCCCTTGATCTGTTTCGTTAACGGTCTGATTTCACAGCGTATAAATTCAGTAAACCTGTTAGCAAGTCTGAACATCAATGTACACACTTCAAGCATTAAAAATTGATTTCGTTTTGAACAACCTCAAACATTATGAGTCTCAAAGAAAAAAACGAGCGAAAAATCAGAACGAAGAAAATTTATTTATAATTACCGTAAGATTAATGATCATTGAGATTATTATATTTTAATTTTTTAATATTCTCAATCCATGTAACCTTATTTTTGTGTTTTTTCATCTGACAGAACGCACCTTCGGAGCTGGCAATGGATCTGCCGAATGTGGACCCGGCCAAACTGGTGAAGTTGAGGCAACGACTGGTAGCTCCGAGCCAGTTCTCCACCCAGTACCTGTTTCCCGGGGAAATCAGGCCTTTTTCCGTGACTTTATAATCGCCAGTGAGGCCAATCAAACATTGCATCACCGAACAGCTGAAGGCCGTGCTAATCCACGAGCTGCTCGAAATGAACGGATCCTCATACGACGTGCTCAATGTGTCCAGTTCGGATAATCAGCACGACTGCGAATATGTGGTAAGTGCCTACTATACTAGTCATTCGGTTCCCATAAAATTTGATTTTACAGCTTCTAATGTGGTTTTAGCGTTTAATAGGCTAATTTATGTTGCACTAGTTAACTGCTTTCGAAAATACATATGGTTCCATGTAGACAGACTACAACTAGTCAACTGTTGTCGTTGATGCGTTTCTATCGATAAAACACTTGAGGTGCGGCATATTTCTCAAACCACTTAGCAAACAGCAGCGGTGCGGAGGATACACATGTGTGTAAAGTGCCATAACTGATAGCAGTTCAAATAAATCAGCACACGATAGTTTGTTCTGTATTGCCATCGATGCCAGGAAACGGTGTACCGCAAATACGTTATGCCTTAATGCCAGCCATTGCCATGGAGCAAAATGTTTTCGAGGTTCTTAAGTTCATGGCGTTCGATGGCAACCAAGTTCGTACCGGCGACAGTCCCAAACCCTCGCTACTAAACGAATACAAGCACAAATGAGCCCCTTCCGGATCAGCTGGAAATGGAAAGTTATCTTAAGGGTGGTTCGTTTCATTTTCATTGGCGATATTATAAATGTATGAGTGCATATTTTCCGTACCCTCAAACGAGCCAAGGTAGTCAAATGCCTTCCACTATCTGTTGTTGAGGGGTGAAATTAACGGCAGGTTCACAGCAACAGCAGGAAGGTTAAAACTAACAGCAGCACTTTCCGCCATCGATCGATAAGAGTTGAGCGTACTAAAGCAATTGACACTGCTGTTGCTGCCCCTGGAATTATGCCAACCGGTATGCTTTTGCACTCGACCGAACCGAACGAGGCAAGAGCGAGCATGATAAACGAAAAGCGACCCTCTAGGAAATCTTCCGCTTTTTTGAGGTTAGCGTTGTTTTCCTTCATATTGCACTCGATGCTCTATCGTAAACGAGCATCAAAGAAAATAAGGAGGGTGGAAGCAGAAACATGGGAGGGGATCTGAATCTGAAGTGGAGAAAGTTCAACGACCTAGGTACAAGGGATGACAATATTTAGAGGAATTCACA